>JARHVA010003555.1:270000-300000 GCA_037957365.1 Torreya grandis
TAGCTTCTTAAATATAATTAGCAATGGATTACTTGGGGGGAACAATTCAAGTTATTGGGCATGCTCTTTGATTCTGATAGTTCTTTGTCTGAGCTTTGGTAGTATGTCCTCAACTAGATTGAAAACAAGATTGAATATTTGATTAATAAGCCCTTATCTCTAGTAGGGAAGTTTTATGTTTACACCAAAATCTTGGCTACCACTCTATTTGGCTCCCTCTAAGACATCATATGACATGATAGCAAAAATCTTTAGATATTTCCTATGGGCCAATTCTAATCATGCCTCGGGTTTTCATCAGATGGCTTGGGATATTTGTTGCCTCCCTTGTGATAAGGGTAGTATGGGAATTATTGACACCTATTGATAAAGTATGGCCTTGTGTACTAAGTGGATTGTTTAACAATTAAGGGAAATGAATCTTGGAAAATTTTGCTAAGGCATTGTATCTATGCAAGCTCTCCCTATGGTATAACCAACTAGTAAAATATTGGCTTCCAATCCCTTCTCATCATAACTCCTATTATGATCTCTGTCTCTTTTATGGCCAAAATCATATGGAAGGATTTTGAAGCCATCAAATTCCACTTGAAGTGGGTGGGGGATGGTTTTCACATAGGGTTATCTTTTAATGACACTAACTTATGGTGTTCTCCTATTCTTACTAGTTTTATTGTTCTCCTAGATGAACTATTTGGTATTAAATCTCTACAATTATTTCATAAAGGTATTTTCACTAATTGGGATTTGATTACCTCTATGGATTGGATCCCATGGCTTGAATTAAAAATCAAGTTTCATTTAAATAATGCAGACTTACTTTTAATTCTTTGCATGTAAGATTTGTTACCTGATGTTATGTTGCATACACTAGCCCTATAGCCTTCTAGGGTGTGTGGAAGGATTTAGGGTCGATATGTGATACTCATTTCAAGAATTAATCTCTCGAGTTGCTTTATTAGGTGATAAATCCCTTCTCCCCAACTTTAGGCAAACTTAACAAGTGGTAAGGTCTCTAGTCCTCTCCTAGGACTTGGCTCAGTCATTTGGATCATGTGTGTTAGTCTAGCCTAGAGCATAAGTTGGCTCATTTTTATGGTGTTTAATATATCAAGGACTTCACCTCTGGGAGAGACTGCTACACCTTCACAATCCCCAACCCTTATGTCTAGCTTGCAAGTGTCTAGATTCCTTTAAACATTTGTTTTGATTTTTTCTAAAAGCTCAATCTATGTGGCAATGGATTCATTTTATATTTTAGCTTTACCATCTTAAAATTTTGTCTTGGTGACAAGCACTCTTTAGATATTGATCTAATTAGTCAGCCTCTATTTCCCTACTCTAACAATTCTTTCATGCAGTTATTCTCTTTCACTTATGAAAAGCCAACAATAATGCTATATTTAATCATGAGACTAGTGAAATTTCATTTTCAATTAATGAAAATGTTCCTTTTATTTCTTCAACCTCTATGTAGATTCAAACTCAAGTGGACAAAATGGCTCTAAATATCTGCCAGCTATAGGAGTTCCATGACCACTGGGGGATTACCCCTTACCCCATAAGCCGAATGCCCCTAAAGGGCTACCCCACTATCTGCCACCTCTTCCTCCCAAAAGGCATTGAATCAGAAGTCACTCCAGAGGTAGGGGCAACTTCTCTCCTCAGCCTCTCTGAGGGGTGGCTTGAGTTCTCATGGCTAGTATGATGTTAGTTCTTCTTAGTGCTCTCATGTTCCTTCCTAAATGACTGATGGATGGCCTATCACCATTCATGATGACCTCCTTGATGGTTGGACTATTTTGAAGGTTCTTGATATGGAGCTGCCTATTTGGATGGTGCTTCCCAAGGATAATCTTTTGCCTCCACCTCCTGGGTGGTGGCATGTGCTTAATTTTTTGCTCTTTAGTTTTTTGTAGTTCTGTGAGTCGTTCCTTGACCAGATGATGTTTGGCTTGTGTTTAGAGCCAATTTGTTCCTTAGCAAAGAGTTTGAGTTGTGATGTGTCCAACTACTTTACTTTGCAACATTCCATTTATTATTGTTATTGTTATTGTTATTGTTATTGTTATTGTTATTGTTATTTTTATTGCTATTGCTATTGCTATTGCTATTGTTGTTGTTGTTATTATTATTATTATTATTATTATTATTATTATGAAACATTCCAATAATAAAAAATCCCAAATAATAACCTTAACATTTATTTATATTGCATACGCATTTATGATATTTATATGAATTTAATTATTTGAATGTAAATGGATAAATGGGTGGAGGGCCTCAAGGCAAAGATAATGGAAGGGATATGTTTGTTTTTTTGGTTGGACTATCTTGCCAAGTTCTGGAATTGTCATGTTTATTTTTGGTTGGATGATTTTGGAAGTTTCTGATTTGTCATGTGTGTTTTTCATTGGATGATTTTGGCATGTTGCCAGACTTATCATGTTCTTTTTTGGTTGAACTATTTTGGCAAGTTCCTAGACTTGTTATGTGTGTTTTTGGTTTGACTATTTTGTCAAGTTCTAGAATTGCCATGTGTTTTTTGGTTGGATGATTTTGGACGTTCCCAGACTTATCATGTGTTTTCTTGGTTGGACAATTTTGGAAAGTTTCCAGACTTGTCATATTACAATGGAAATGAAGAATATCATCTTTTTCCTCTACTTTGATCATTATTAAGTCCTTTCTAGGTTATTGTTCTTTCTATCTTTGAGCTATTGAGTTGTAGTCATCCACTGATGGCAGCTTCCTCTTCCTCTCATTGGAGGGGAAAGACCATCTGTACATCCTAAACATTTTGATGTATTCATCAACCACCGTGGATGTGACATCAAAGGATGTCGGGCATTAATTGATTGTGAAGAGATAGAAATAGGGGAGTCCATTCCTTCCTCCTTGAGGGATGCCATCAATTCTGCTTTAGTTCAAATAGCTATCTTTTCAAAAAGATATGCAGAGTATCCTTGGTGTTTAGTTGAGCTAGTTCTCATGTTAGAAACTAAGGCTAAGTTTATTCTTGTGTTTTTTGAAGTAGTGCCTTTAGATCTCTATTATCTCAAAATGGGGGCGTATGGCGAAGCATTTGCTAAATATCAAAACCAAGGAATCTACCTCAACAACATTGAGAGTTGGAAAAGAGCCCTTTACTATACTTCATTGACATCTGGGTACCATTTCAAAAAGAATTATCAGTACGAGTAAGAGATTGCTAGCTATTTTTATTGTGAATTATTGTCGAGTACTTTTCTTTAAATTTAGGCTAGCAAGTGGTATCTCTCATCAAAAAAAATTCCCTTGCAAAATTTTTAGGTCTGTGTGTACAACTATGGTGTCAGCTGTGCAACAAGAGGTAGGAAGAAAAAAGCCTTTAGATGTTGCAAAACATATTGTGGTGTTAGAAATTCAATATTAATTGGAGATAATTTCTCCCACCTCCCTCCTTTTTTCATGCAAGCAATTAGCTGTAGTTAGACATTCAGTTAAGCAATCAGTTACTAAACTGATAGTTGAGCATTCAGTTAGTTAGCAATAGTTAGTTAAACTGTTAGAGAATTTGTTAGGGAGATAGTTTGCATATAAAGACTAAAATGAGTCTTGAGTTTATTTTCTAATTATTGTTTGGATTCAAATATATTTAAAGACCCTATGGGCATAAATTTTAAGCAAGGAAAATTAAAGATCAATAAATAATTTTCTTTCAAGAAATTACTGTAACAATTGTTCAGTTCTTGTTTATTTGTTTGAGTTCTTGTTTTGTATGCTCTCTTGATTCTAAAAAATTAGTATCAGAGCACAGGTTGTGGTAGAAGATCTTGGTAAGGATTTGTGAAGTAGAAGCACAAGGAGAAGTAGAGATTGTAGAAGCGTGCAGTTAGTAGAAGCGTGCAGCAGCCACAGTCAGAGAGTAAAGGAAGAGCTAGCAGGGAGTGTAGAGATTGAGATTGGCTGACTCTTAGACTGACATCGTCAAGATAACTGATGTCGGTAGTATTAATAACTGATTGCGGTAGTATAACCAATGTCGGTAGTATTAGTGACCGATCGTGGCAGTATAACTGACATCAGCAATATTAGTGACTGATCGCGATAGTATAATCAATGTTGGCAACTGTGTTTTAGAAACAACAACTAGAAAGCCATTGCAGCATGAGAAATGGTAGTGAACAATAGTATTTCATAGCATCAAATTCCCATTTTCAATGTTAAGAACTATGATTTCTAGGCAATTAAGATGAGAACTCTATTTTGCTCACAAGATGTGTGGGATTTGGTAGAGAGTGGTTTTGTAGAATCACAAGATGAGGCAACCCATTTGGCATTAAATCAAGCACAAAAGGACTAGCTTAAGGAGAATAAAAAAAATATGCAAAAGCTTTATTTCTCATCCAACATGCATTGGATGAATCTATATTTTCCAGAGTTGCAATAGCAACAATATCCAGAGAGGCATGGAAAATCTTGGAGACTACCTATAGAGGTAATACAAAGGTAAAAATTGCTAAATTGCAATCTCTTAGGAGAAATTTTGAAAATTTGCAAATGAATGAATCAAAATATATAGACCAGTTTATGGGTCAAGTTTTAAATATAGTGAATCAAATTAGATCTAATGGAGAAACTATGACGGATCAGAAGATCATAAAAAAAATACTTAGATGTTTACCCAGTAAATTTGATGAAATAGTTGTAGCTATAGATGAATTAATGGGTTCTTTGTTAACACATGAATCTAGAATGAATAGGAATAACACTTCTCTTGAGAATGCCTTCAAGTCATAGGTATCAGTTGGCAGAGGAAGAGGAAGAGCTAGGTCAAGCTTTAGAGGAAGAGGCAGAGGCAGATATGGAAGGAATAATTTAGATGAAGGTGAGAATAGTAATCGAAACTACAACAATAGAGGATGTGGCAACAACCACTCATAGCAAGGTTCACAGAGGTTTGTTAAATCTAACATCCAATGTTATTACTACAAGAAATATGGTCATTACGAAAGTGACTGCAGAAGCAAACAGGGATATGTGTACAAGCAAAATGCTAATTACACAGGTGAGTCTAGCTCTAATCCAGGTGAATCTAGTTCTAATCCTAGAAGCATGTTTCTTACTTGTAATGTTACTCAAGAAAAAGCTAGAGATATTTGGTTTTTTGACAGTGGATGCAGTAATCATATGACAGGAAATAAAGAATTTTTTTCTAGTCTTGATGATTCTATAAAATCAGAAGTGAAATTAGGAAATGATATCATAGTAGATGTCATGGGTAAAGGTGTCATAAATGTTTTGGCCAAGAATGATGAAATAAGGTTTATACCTGATGTTTATTTTGTACCTAGACTAAAGCATAATCTTTTGAGTGTTGGTTAGTTAGTGCAAAAAGGTTATAGAGTATCTTTTATGGATAATGTTTGCACAATATTGGACAAGTTTCCAAGTGACAAGTTGATAGGAAAAGTGGAGATGACCAAGAATCGGATGTTCCCTCTTCATATTCAGTGCATCTAAGGAGAAGAGGAAGCCCACTTCAAAAAAATTCATCTAGATCAATCATGGTTATGGCACTTAAGGTATGGAAATTTAAATTTTGTAGGTTTAAATTTGTTATAGAAGAAAAATATGGTCAAGGGTTTACCATCAATAGAACAGCTAGGAAGTTCATGTGACAATTGTATTCTGGCAAGACAACATAGTGAGAGCTTTCCAGTAGGAGGCCCATATAGAGCTAAGGTAATATTGGAGTTAGTCCATAGTGATTTATGTGGACCAATGCAAACTTCATCATTTGGAGGTAGTACTTATTTTCTAACCTTTATTAATGACTTTAGCAGAAAGACAAGGATATACTATCTCAAGAATAAGTCTGAAGCCTTTGGAAAGTTTAAAGAATTCAAGGCAATGGTTGAAAAGCAGAGTGCCTGTTATATAAAGGTACTAAGATTAGATAGAGGAGGTGAATATATGTCTAATGCATTTCAAGATTTTTGTAGGTATCATGGCATTAAAAGGCAACTGACTACAAGGTACACACCACATCAGAATGGTGTAGTAGAAAGAAAGAATAGAACAATCATGGAGATGGCAAGAAGCATGTTGAAAGCCAAAAACTTGTGAAATGAATATTGGGCAGAAGTAGTAGCATGTGTAGTGTATATTCTGAACAGAAGCCCAACAAAGAGTGTCAGAGATTGAATTCCACAAGAAGCATGGAGTGGTAAGAAATATAGTGTATTTCATTTCAGAATTTTTGGTTGTGTTGCATATTCTCTTATACCATCTAAATTGAGAAATAAAATTGATGATAGAGGTGAGAAATACATTTTTATTGGATATAGTGAAGAGTCAAAAGCTTATAATTTGTATAAACCTATTTCAAAGCAAGTGATTATATGCAAAGATGTTGAATTTAAGGAAGTAGAAGCATGGGATGGTAGCACCATCACAGTTGGAGCACCAATTCCACAGGATGAAGAAGTTTCTGAAGAACAAAATTTGCAAGGTGAACAATCCCCTCCACAAGCAGGCACAAACACACCAGTAAGAACACCTAGAAGGTATGAACAAGATGTATCATCTAGTCATGCATGTCACCCTACTCCAAATTCACAAGTGATGAATCAGATCCAACTCTTGCTACTTTAACAGCAAGATTGAAAGGTAAGAAAATGAGAAGTTTGAATGAGATTTAAAATCAACAAAGAAGGTCAAATTTTGATTGTATGTTTATATGTTGATGATTTGATTTTTACAAGAAATTTATCTGTAGACTCTTTTAAATCAGCAATGAAGAAAGAATTTGAAATGACAGATTTGGGATTAATGAAGTATTTTTTGGGAATAGAAGTTGTACAATCAGAGAGGAATATTTATCTATCAAACTAAATATGCAAAGGATGTGTTAAAGATATTTAAGATGCTGAATTGTAAACCAACACCTACACCATTTGCTACAGGGAATAAACTTAACAAAGAAGACAAAGGATCCAATGTTGATTCTACAATATTCAAAAGGCTAGTTGGTAGTTTGATGTATCTTATAGTGACTAGACTAGATATCAGTTATGGGGTTAGTTTAATCTCAAGATTCATGGAGTCGTTGAAAGACTCACATTGGCAAGTTGGAAAAAGGATATTGAGATATGTGGCAGGAACTACAGATTATGGAATTTTATATTCCACAACTAACAATTTTAGTTTAATTGGTTTTACAGATAGTGATTTTGCAGGTAGCATTGATGATAGGAAGAGTACTTCTGGATATGCCTTTCTTTTAGGAATAGGTGTGGTCACATGGACATCCAAAAAGCAACCTATAGTGACACTTTCATCAGCTAAAGTAGAGTATGTTGCAGCCACATCAGTAGCATGTCAAGCAGCTTGGATGAGAAGAATATTAAAAGATTTTTTACAAGCACAAAAGGAGTCAACACCAATCTTCTGTGATAACAAATCAACATTCATATTATCAAAAAATCATGTGTTTCACAAGAGGAGCAAGCACATTGATACAAGATTTCAATTTATCAAAGAATTAGTGAACAATGGAGAAATCCATTTGGACTTCTGCAAATCTGAAGATCAATTAGCAGATATATTTACAAAGGCATTACCAAAAGAGACCTTTGATTATTTGAGATATAATTTAGGCATAGTAAATGCTAAAGTTGTAAGTGGTAAAAATTAAGAGGGATTGTTATAAATTTAATATTAATTGGAGATAATTTCTCCCACCTCCCTCCTTTTGTCATGCAAGCAGTTAGCTGCAGTTAAACATTCAGTTAAGCAATCAGTTAGTAAACTGATAGTTGAGCATTCAGTTAGTTAGCAACAATTAGTTAAACTATTAGAGAATTTGTTAGAGAGATAGTTTGCATGTAAAGACTAAAATTAGTCTTGAGTTTATTTTCTAATTATTGTTTGGATTCAAATCTATTTAAAGACCGTATGGGCACACATTGTAACCAAGGAAAATTGAAGATCAATAGAATCTCTTTCTATCAAGAAATTGTTGTAGCAATTGTTTAGTTCTTGTTTATTTGTTTGAGTTCTTGTTTTGTATGCTCTCTTGATTCTAACATGTGGGACTCGATGAACTTGTGGCAGATTTTGAAAGCCAGTGAAGACAGATAATGGAGGAGGAGAAAGTTAATATCATTGGCATCTCTACAATGGTGGGGTCAGGAAAGACCACCTTAGCCAAAGAATTGTTCAACTACAAACATTTTGATTACAATGGATCATCATGTTTTGTGTCAGATGTGAGAGAAGTATGTGCAAAATGTGAAATGACTTCCTTGAAAACTAAGATCCTCAAAGATATGGTCAATGAATCTCACCCCTATTTTTAGAGTATATCAGAAGAAATAACCTATCTCAGACATCATTTGGAAACTAGCCATGATTCAACACGTTGCCTTATTCTTCTAGATAATATTGATGACTCAAAACAGTGAGATGCTCTATTGTTTAAAGATGCCCTTGGTTCTAGTTGTCTAGTAATTGTCACAACCTATGATGAGAGGCTATTGATTCATGCTGGAATTACTATCCAATATAGGATGAAACAAATGGAAATACATCATGCCATAGAACTTTTTTGTTGGCATGCATTCCACCAACCAAGTCTGGTACATCGTTACGAGGATTTGGTTGAGCACTTTGTATAGATGTGTGGGGGCTTGCCACTATCTCTCAATGTTTTGGGCGAGCATGTTTATGGTAGTACTAGGCATTATTGGGAGTTACAGTTGGATAGAGTTGAAAAGATGATGCTTGGGGATGTAACACAGAGACTTCAAATAAGCTATGACTCTTTGGACAATGAGGGAAAATAGATGTTTTTGGACATTGCATGTTTTTTCATTGGCAAACCAAAGAGTATGGCCATTATGATATGGAAAGGATCTGGTTGGAGTGTTGAGGTTGGACTTAAGAATCTACAAGACAATTGTCTTGTCAAAGTTGGTTATGAAGTGGGATATGCATACGGTGACCCTATTCTCAAACTGCATGATCATCATCATGATCTAGGAAGAGAAATAGCAAGGGAAGTGAGACATCCCTGTCGCTTGTGCGAGCCCCAAGCTCTTAAATCTTTGGTGCACTTCTACCCTTGAATTTGTTGTTTTGTATATTGAAAAGCTTTTACAACATTTTCCCCATTGTTTAAATTTTCCGAGCAAAACAATTTTGTAACCTTGGTCCTTGAATGCAAGAATCAAAGGGATTGCAAAACATGCTCACAAAATTAAATGGTCAGTGTTTGCATTCAATTTTTGACCAATCCATTGGTTCTAAAATTATATTTTTTATAGGAGAATTAAATAATTTTGCTGAGACATCAACGTTCTTGTTATGGCTTGAGTTTGACCTAAAAAAGAGCCAGCTGGAAAGCATTCCTTCATGGATTACTCTACAAAATTTGTAGTGTTTAAAAATTGTTGATGGATATCTCATGAGATTGTTGCAAGAAAATTTATAGGTATCTTGTTCCTCATGGATTTCTTTGCCAATTTTGCAGTGTTTAGAGAGAGGAAGTCAAAAAAGATTGTGCTAGAGTTATGTCGAGGTATTTCATTCTTCTCTATTGAAAATTAATCCTCCATATTCTATATGTTTCAGAATCTTACTTTCATGAAGATTGTCTAGAATTGAGAAATAATGTTTCAAAGAAATTAATTGCAAATTTTAGGTCCCTCTTCAGCTGAAGGAGCTACTACTAGATGGAACGGTATTGAAAGAGTTTCCAAATACGTTAGTTATGTTGAATCATTTGAAAACTCTAATCCTTAAAGGAGGATATTCCCACATTTCTAATTCCATGTTATTACAATGGAATGGTATGCTAATTGAAGGGAGGCATTAATCAGAATCCCTTAGAAAACTCAGTAGTCTTACAAGTCTGATTTTGTGGAATTTCTTTGTAAGAGGAGAATTGGATCTGACAAATAGTGAAGATGTAACTAGCATTGAGTCTTCCATAGGCAGGTGTATGAATCACCTTCAAACCATAAATATTCATGGAGTAAAACTCACATCTAAGTTATTGATAGGTGGAGAAATTTGTTAGAGACTGGAGATAATTTCTCCACTCCTCATGCATGTAGTAGTAGTTAAATTTAGACTGTAGTTCATTTTAGACTATAGTTAATTTTGGTTTGCTTTTCTAGTTATTGTTTGCTTTCAAATCTATTTAAGAGACCCATGGGCATATCTTTGTAATTGGAAAAAAATCAAGAAGATCTGCAAGATTCAAGAAGATCAATAAAATCTTGTTTTTTCCCTGATTGTTGTATCAATCTAAATGTGTTTTTATTTTCTATTATGCTCTATATTTTAGATAAATTGGTATCAGAGCTATAAGGATATGATCCTGAGGTTGAGCTGATCTGTAGAACATAACAGACTTATAGCATCTGAGAATGAGTGAGCAAAGAGCTTGTTGAAACCTAGCATGTAGTTCGATGCAACTTGCTATTGCAAAATCATGACTTCTCACATCAGAGGGAATGTCCAGAAGCATGACGTGGAGCATTGATGCCAGCAGTAGCCAAGAGTTGCTAACTATAACGCCTATAGTAGAATCATGACATGAAGTTGTTTAGATGAGTACAGGCATTTGATTCCCTCAAGTGATCAGAGAAGCACTCAGGTGGAAGAGAGGAGTTCATAGAGAAAGATGTAGCTGAAGAAATCAAGATTTGTTTGTTATATATGAAAACAATGAATGATGTAGTCTGTATGTAATCGCTCATGAAGACTATGTCTCCATTTGCAAAAGCATCTATGAATAAGGCCAAGTTACACTAAAGAAGAATGCCAAAGATAAGAGGCATCAAATGTGTTCAAGATCAGATTGAAATCTACATAGTGGTGGTGTATTCCACATATAAGGTGATGTATTTTGCAAGGTGGTGTATTCCACATATAAGGTGATGTATTTCACAAGGTGGTGTATTCCACACATAAGGCGATGTATTTCACAAGGTGGTGTATTCCGCATGATTGGCAGATATATTCACAAAGGCGTTAGCAAAAGAGACCTTTGATTATTTAAGACAAAATTTAGGCATTGTAAATGCTGAAGTAGTTAGTGGTAGAAATTAAAGGGGAGTGTTAGAAACTGGAGATAATTTCTCCACTCCTTCTCATGCATGTAGTAGTAGTTAAATTTAGACTATAGTTAATTTTAGACTATAGTTAATGTTGGTTTGCTTTTCTAATTATTGTTTTCTTTCAAATCTATTTAAGAGACCCATGGGCATAGATTTGTAATTGGAAAAAGATCAAGAAGATCTGCAAGATTCAAGAAGATCAATAAAATCTTATTTTTTTCCTGATTGCTATAGCAATTTGAATGTGTTTTTATTTTTTGTTATTCTCTATTTTTCTGTCAAAATTTGTCCTATCCTAGTTTCTCTCTACCTTGACAAGATGGAAAATGTAGTTGAAATGGATTTAAGGTTACTAAAAAATCTAGTTTCTCTTAAGTTGATGTTTTATAGAAAATTGAAAAGAATCTCAGGGAACTTTGATTGGGGAAATATTCAAACATTTAATATAAGGGAATGTGAGGAGGTACAAGAGATACCAAGTCTTTCACGTCTAACTTGTTTGGAGAGGATTACCATTGATCAATGCTAGAAACTACAAAATATAAAAGGAATTGAAGATTTCAAAGGATTGAAATATTTGTATGTTTTATAAGGAATGGAGGTGTAGATGTACGAAATCACTTGCAAAGGCTAAAGGTATTAAATATAGCTTGTCTCCCTAATCCGATAGACAACTACACTATCAATTTTAGGGGAAATTAAAATTTGTTAATTATTGGTATTGATCCTAGTGTTTTTTTCATTTCTCCTTGGTATGGAAAAATGACTAGCAATAGTAATTTCAAGTTATCTAATCTCAAAAAATAGGTCTTGACTCTTTGCTTTAAATATTCCTATGAATTACTATAAATAACTTATAACTAGCTTTTGTTTGTTTATTCAGAGACTGCCATCTTTACCCCTATGATCGAGAGAGCAGTTGATGGAGCCGAGTCAGCTTTAAATGAAAATTTCTTCTCCAATTTGATTAGCCCAGAAGCAATCACTGGGACTCATCCTATGAATGAAAATAGAAAGAATGAGAAATTAGTGAAGACACTAGACTCACTAAGTGCAATCATCATAATGCCTATCACCAAATGGAAGCCTTTCGCTCTAAGAGAACAAATAGTTACCATTGTACTTATAGGGGAAAAAAGTGCATACAAATATCACAGTCCCGATTTCAATTTGACACTAGTTCATGTTGAATTAAAGAAAAATATTATTGTGACTTTGAATGAAGAGGAAGAGTTATAAGCCTTGAATATTTTTAGGGCAATAATTGGTCAATTATACCAAGGGATCCCATAGTGCACAAGGAACTTTCATATGAATGTTATCTTACTTTTCAAAATTGTTTTTCTGTAATGCTAGAGAACATAATATTCTTGTGGCTATGAGCTATAGTGTCTGCCACTAAATGCTTATCTAATTTCTATAGTATGATATCAACAATAGCTAAGGGATGTTCTGAGCCCATGCCTACAAATATATATGCAGGTTATTCTCTATTTTGGAAAGTATTGTATGGTATATAATTGTTTGGAAAAACTATGTCAAGTTTTGAATCTCGACATGTTTTCCATCCACTTTTGTGCTCTTGTATTTACGATTATATGGACTTTAGAAATATCAGATGTTTAATTATTGCATACTTCATCAAATGTACACACTTCTCATATCCATTTAATACAACGATTTTGAAGTCTGAAAGAAGGCTTTCTACATGGCCATATAAACTATAAACAAGTGTTTTTCAGTTTATCAGAATTATCAAAAAAGTGTGAAACAATATAATTATGTGATTGATTTAGTGTAAAGACACCACTATAATTATTCACAAAATTTACATGTTTTTTTGCTAACAAATAGAAAAGATATTTCCTTGTGACTACAAGCTACTGTTTGGCCATGCTGATTGAGTACTCCATATGCATACCATACTCGATTCTCTTCAAATTTTATAACACCTTGTTTCCTTCCTTAATACCACCACTTCATGCTGCTTTAATTATATTTATATCCCACGGTTTATGGTCATCTCCATCAAGTTTCTTCACTTTCCTAACAATGTCAACCTTTTAACATTCAAAGAAATTCAATTTTGACATTCAACACACGTCTTGTTCTGTTCTGAACTTGGGCATTTACGATTGTTATTGTGTACATTTTTGGTCATTTATGCAACACACTAGACAAATCGCTTGGAAAAATCCATACAACTTTGATTCAAAGTAAAAGTTATGAGGAATATTTGTCCCATTTCCTTCCAGAAGCTAGCCTGCACATACCAATAAAAAGTGAAAACAAGATAGGGAACATAACATGAAAAGGTAGGAAGATACATTCCTTGCTGCAAGGCCTTAAATAACAATGGGATGTAAAGAAACTTGTGCATGATCCAAAGCCTTGAGTTCTTCCAATTTTTTCTTCTCTGAAGATGGATTCAGAAGTGAAATCCATAATATGACAAAATAATTTTGTTATGGAATGCAAGATCCATAATATCAAAAAATTATTTTGTTATGGAGTGGATTCCAAAAGAAACCTATTTACATGAATGCTTTCATTCAAAAATTGTAGAGGACAAGAATTATATTGAAACAATGTTAAAATCATGGGCCATTTGATATTTTGTATAGTAGATTGATATGGCTCAAACAATCAAAACTTACCCCAACATTGCTTCTTTTTAGCAACTATTCACATCTTTTGATGGCTTTTCTTGCTACAACTTATGTTCCATTTCATGATTGATAAGCACATATATGATAAAAATTCTTACATATCAATAAAAATATTTACAAATTTAAATTTGTTCTTTGCTAGTTTTTGCAATGTTTCACATATAAAATGAAATTTTTAAAATAGGAAAAACATGTCATAACATTTTTTTCTCAGGGATTTGAATTTTAGAGTAATATAAGGCCATTATCTCATGAAACTACAATTGGTATAATAGTTGCAGAGACTGCAGAGAATTTTTAGGAGTAAATTTAAGATCTTTAAATATAAAATTAAATTACAAATATATTTATAGAATAATTTTTATTGGTTTTAAAGTGCCTAAAAATCCTCTGTAGTTGCTATAACATCTTGCCCCTAGCTCCTGCCCATCTCTAAAAATATTTCTCCTATACAACCATTTCTCCTATTTTTTAAGAAAAGATTTTATATTTTGCACTTGAATAGATTTATACTTACATAAGACCACTTGTAAGGACAAAATAATTGCAGTTGCCCCCTTCACGAGACCATGCTCTAAGTTTCCTCAAAGAAGCATATGAAATACAGGTCCTAGGAAGGTACTCTTTAAATTTCTGATCCATATTCCAAATCATATATTCCTCTCTTTAGGGTCACTTAGCTCTTCAAAATGTCACTTACATGTTCCAATGTTTATCAAGTTTATTGTTCGTATTTGTCTTCTACTTTATAAAACTTAAGAAGTTTTCCAATGAAGTCATTAAGTTTACTTTGAAAAAAAGACTTATTTCTCTGTATCTTAAGTGTTTGCTGATTTAATTAGAATGGTAGTAGCTAAGTTGATTGTAGTTCTACTATTAAGTTGTCTTAGTAAACCTATTTGTCATCTTACAATTGTGGGTAACCACATTATACCATTACAATATGAAGTCATATCATTGTTGGTTTCAATGAATAAATGAGACCAATGCTACTGTAAACATAGTCATAATTCACATGTATTAATTGTGAGCTGCATTTAAAAATAATAATAATTGGAAGAATGCTACTAAAGTTGAATATGTCTTCACCATCGGTTTTTATTAATGACGACTTACATTGGTCAATTGGTCTCTTGACATGTACATTGGAGTTGGATTATTGGTGAATAATTTGTAATCTTGAAAGGGAGGTTACCAATTCAAATCTTATATGAGGTCAAGATATATACACCTCAAATTTGAACTAGAGTTAGGTGCCCCATGCATAATAATAAAATGAGGTGGTTTTATATATAAAATATCTCTAAGAACATAATGAACATTGAGGAACTTATTGAATTTATTTTTTACTATATTTTTGTTTAATGCACCATCATTTCTTCATGGCTACAGAGTTCTTCAAGCAAGATCTATACTATGATGCCCATGGTCAAATGTCAAAAATATCAGTTTAACCAAACCAGAAGAGTTATTATGATAACATAGAAGTTAGGTCATGTAATTATGTAATCCTAAATTGAATTTTTAAATTTTAATAGAAAAATTATATTTCAATCTTGGTGAAAAAACATGATTACTTCTGATGGATTGGGTTAAATTCAAATAATAAATCATCAAACCACTAATCTAAATCATTAAAATTGTCAGCTAAGTCTGAGTGCATAAACACAAAATTCATGATTGATTTTGCATATATGCACACAAATGACAACATCAAAGAAAATGGATTTTAAAAATTGATTACTAATATAATTTAATTAGAATAATTGATTGATGGAATGTAGTAACAAACTCAATTTTTTAACTAAATTATTTGGTAAAGTGCATTAACAAACAATAGTATTTTAATAAAATTATATTAAGTAAATGAGGGTTAGTAGGTCCTTCACCCTTCATTAAAAATAACAATATTAAAATAAACCTTGGTCATAGAGGATTAAAACCATGACATTCCAAGAAGTGAAACAAGTTCACGCAACCACAACATACCAAGACTTACCAAGTGAGGTCCTCAACCCTATAGACAACTAAACAAACCGTGGAAAATAGGGCCAACAGGTTTCTCCCCTTACCATGGGCATGCCACATCACTAGAAACAAAACATTATGACCCACCCTCACCATCCCAATTATGGTAGTAAAGATTCTGGGAGGATGGTTCAGTGATGATTCTCCCTATCTCATTCTTACTTACTACTATCCAGTCCTCTCTATCCTACAAGTTCTATGAATCATCTCTGACAAAATAAAAACTTTGGTTTGGGGGGATTTGAGAAGGAACTTCATATTCAACTAAAATTGTTTTTGTGTTCATAATGGAACCATCAACCTTAATAATCTTCTCCTCATAATTTAGAGAAGATAAAAAAAACATGTCTTGAGTCACAAGGCCATTATAATCAACTTCTAATATAAATTCTACCATTTCTCTCATGGGAATTTGGGTACTAGTTGTGAATATTGTAAGATGAGTGGGAAGGGAATCCTTCCACTAAGAAGGATCCACCATTTGCTTCAAGCTACAAAAATTCATAATGAAATGAACATTTTCAAAACACCTTCGAAATCTAAAAGGTATCCCCTTAGAGTCGAGGGTTTGAATCTAGCAATGATCCTTGACTTTCAACTTGATGGTAGTTGGAACATCTCAAGAAATATCCATGAGGACTATGATACACATGAATGTGGTGTGATTAAAACTTAAACAAGAAGCGTCCACCACCAACAAATTAACAAAGTTACTATCAATGTTCAAAAGTCAAAAAGTATCTCATAATTGGAGAGGAAGGTGTGACAACTGAACACAAATAGCCTTGGTGGTGAATTATCCCATAATTTGAGATCATTTTTAAATGGATGAGTTTTATAAAGCCATGGGGGTGGTGAATCCTAAATTTTTTTAAGAAGTATTGGAGAGTAAATGTAAAAGCATATGTAATAAAAATGGTTTCATGGTATTAAAATTTTGAATGTATGGTCTAATTTTATAGAGGATAATATTTAAAGTGATTATATTTTTACTTATAATTAATGTTTATACAAATTTTGATCATTTATAAATTTAAAGTTGGTAGAATATTTTTTGAAAAAATAAAAGTAGGTATGGAAAAATCCCATCTTTATTTTTTTTCCACCCTCTCAAACTTTTGCCCTAAAAATTATCAAACTCCTTATTTTTAGGAAAAGATTCTAAAATATCCTATTGCATGCCTTTTATTTTTCATGGGGAAACTAGCTCATATTTGGAAAATGTGACTTGAAGCTCTTTTATTTCACATTTTCACTTGAAGGATTGACAAAAACTTTTGCGTGCTCTTATATTTGATGTTTTAGGTTTGGTTTTAAAATAAATAACCTATTAATATGCTCTTGGAATTATTTTGGGTGCCTTTATGGTGTTTTTGTAGGTTTCCTAGACCTTTTATTCAACTCTTGGACTCCAAAATCAATATTATCATGCTCTTTATTGGCTTCAAAAGGGTTTGCTCTGGTTTCTAAGGACCCTTTCCAAACATATCCATTGTTCCCAGAGTTCTAAAACCCTTTCCTACGGTTTACTGAGATAGAACAAAGTCTCGAAGATAGGTTCAAGTTTTATGTTTATTCCCCTAAGTGTTGAAGGGGTTGTCTAATGTGGACTAAGTTTTATTAACTTTGGTCCTTTGCAAAAAACAACAACTAAGTGTGAGATCATTCCCGTCCCCTCCTAGGCTTGTGAGGTAGCTCTCAGGCCTAATTGATGATTGACCAATGATTTTTCATAGTCTTTAGGCTTCCTAGTGTTGTCAAACCTTGAGAGCCTGACTCAAATATGAATGTACCACATAGAAGAAGTTAGACCCAGGGTTTCCTACATTTTCAAGCAACATAAGGATCAAATTGAATAAATAAAGGACATACACACTTTAATAGAGCCTGACCTCTTGTCTTGTTAGTGATTGTAGAACCTGGGACTAGTAAGAGAAAGACATGTGTCATGGTAAATCTCAAGGTGTTAGAACTTA
The DNA here is from genome assembly GCA_037957365.1 of Torreya grandis. Lineage (NCBI taxonomy): Eukaryota > Viridiplantae > Streptophyta > Pinopsida > Cupressales > Taxaceae > Torreya > Torreya grandis. Next base: position 287,785 of record JARHVA010003555.1, read on the forward strand.
ATGTATGTGTTATGAATCAAAAGATGCCACATATCACAAGTGATCAGTGTCCAACTTACTACACCATAGGGAACAATAAACAACCACTGTGGGGCACGTGTCAGCATTAGCCAATCAGGGCCCAGGGCTAGCTTGATGAATCAAATAGTTTCATGTAGACTTATTAGTCATCAAACTTGACAAATATCCTAACCAACCAAGGGTTGACACATCATTCATGATGACATCATCATGTCATTAGTATAAAATTGATGGCCATCATCCTATCACCTGAACATCACTCTTGGATGTCAAAACCAATGAGATCATGCCATGTCTCCATGATGATGTTATAAATCTACTACATTAGATTTGATAGGTATATACCTATCACCAAAGCATCAAGGCTCAATGCTTAGGGACACGTGTGAAAGGTATCCTAATGAATAGGCACCATGTGGTAAGGCTCGAGGGGGGCCTAGTGTTAAGGAATGCATATAATCAGAGGTTAAATAGAAACCCAAGATGAGGAATAAAGTGTACTTTGAGACAACTGAGAATAAAAGCACCAAAGGGCTTTGATAGTACATAAAAGGCATCCACGTTGGTCAAAATACAAGAATAGTTTGTATTGGCTTGACATTCATCCAAAAGGTGAATAGACCTAAGGGGATATGTAATGGGAGAAATATTAGAGTTTGTAAAATAAAAATATAAGATTACATTAAACAAATAATAATAACTTCCATATATTATATTGCAAACTCTATATTATGTACTTAGCATACCTTTAGATATAAAAAATATATATAGGCAACTGATAGCTTATGAATAGGGAGTCAAAAACCAACAATTATCTCCTATAATTATATGATTGGTAAATCCATACAAACAATATATTACAAATATGGTTTTTAATATATTAGACTAAAAATATTAAATATTTTACTACATCATAAAATATAAAATAATGTGTTCACACTAATACCTAAAATTCACCCCCTTAGTGTGATCATGGTAGAAAAAGATTTACTCTTTTCTATAGCTTTCTCATCTCTATTCGCTCATGATCTTGGCGCACCAATCAAAATGAAGGTAGAGAAGAAACTCATCAACTTTTTATCAACCATGCACTATTGGGAACTTATCTAACCAAATTAGGATGAGAACTATGAACATGAACCATTTGATTATCGACCATTCATTATAGGGAACAAATCTAATGTAATTAGTGTGAGAAATTAAGTAGGAACCATCTATCTAACCTTCAATGGTCTTACAAAGGTTAACCATAAACCTAGGTATGAGCATGAAGAAATTTAATTGTTCAACCTCTACAAGTATCATGATTTTTCTTTTCCTTTGTGCTTTCATCTTTTCACTATTTTATAACATCAAGGGTTTACATAGAAATTAGCTCACACATGAATCTTTTTGACATTCCATCACATAAGAACAAACTATTCTCAATTTTGACCAATATTATTTACCATTATCACTCGATATTGAATAGTATAGGAGACTACCATTGCCATTGGAAGTTACCCTTGACTTTATTTGATTTGTTGCAGAATGGAAATGGAGTATTGGTATTATATCCCCCATTAAATTTGAAATTTAAACTTATTAAGCAAACCAATAATACATTGAAAAGAAACACACTGCATTCAATTGAAAAAAATGTCATAATATTGTGTGGCCCTGTCACTTGTGACTAAAGAGAGAACACTAAAAAGTCCTCCTTCCTCTATGGCCTCTGACCTCCTTGATGTACAAATTAGATTTTAAAGTCACTCAAAATTCCATCCATACAAGAGAAATAATTTGACATTAATGAATTTATTACTAACTCTTGATGACATAAGTTTATTAACATTTTTAGGACATTTGATGATTTGAATCTAATTTAAATAATAAAACTGAATTTATAATTTTATACTCTGACTCTAGACATAAAAAAAAATGTTTAACTAATAAACATAAACCAAAAGTAACCTAAGACTAGAAGTATAATGGCATTTATAACTTTAATTTAAAATCACTTATATGTAACTCAAAATTAGAGTGCCTCTCAAATAAAAATTGGACTAAGGGCTCAATCTTAAAGATCATTACTAAATAAACAACTTACTTTATAAAATTCTAATCAACTTAAAAACAAAGAATAATAGCTCTAAAACTATTTGACCAAATGAAAATAATTATGGAAGGTGAATGGACTTACACATATTTAGGATAAGACCCTTGACACACATAAATCACACACATAGCCTTAAACTTGCTATAAAGGGAAATAACATAAAGACTACTATACCCTGAATTACTATAATTTTCATGACATATAATGTGAATGAATTTGCATGAAATAACATGCCTTTTATCTAATCAAATCACTTAACATGCAGTCTAATCACCATGATTTTGGATGAGCTCCTAAGACCAACATTGATGTCTGATACATCCAAATTGAGACCTGAATGTAGTCAACTGTAAAATCCATTATTGAACTAGATCTGTCGAGGTGGAGAGATATTACAACGTGGTGAGTCCTGAGATGCACTCAATGAGAATAGATATATAAATGACACATGCATGGATATATGCAAGCAGATCTGTATGTGTCTGGTGATTCATGCTAGCATAGTTATATTGGCACTTTCACCATCTATATTGAATGAATGTAACCATCCTATTAGTGGGTTGAGGAGGATATTAATGCATTAAGTTGCCTATAATGATCTCAATCAAAGAGGAAATGAGGGTTGGATCCATTTAGATTAGGACCAAATTATTTGGGCTCTCCTAGCTAATAGACCCAAGCATTTTATTATGCAATTTCATGTTTTTCGAGATTAGTTTTGAGTCATGGTTGTTTGGAGGCCAATGTTGTAATCCAAGTATGAAATGAATGTCTACTTTTCTTGTTAAATTAAATATATTTACATCAAATATTTGTCAATTGATAGATGGGGTCTATGCATGAAACATGGTGAACCCATTATCTTCTTTTACATTGCTCTTATAGTCCTCAGAGCCTTACACAACTTAGTTTTTGGTTGTGTTAAGTTTGCCCTCTCTAAGACTGGTTAATCAAGAGTTTTTATCTAGTCATAAATCAGATTGTGTTTCCATTAGAAAGTAGGCTTAGATTTCTCTATTTCTTTACCCTTATCTCTTTTGATTTTATTTATTAGTTGTTAATTTAGTTGTAGTTTAGTCTTTGAGTTTTAATCTAGTGTTTCCTAATTTATCTTTATTGCATGCTCCTTGTTTTTCACTCCCATTCGTGCATTGTGAAACTCTTGAGAAATGACAACTCATGATCAGCTGAGAATTGATTGATAAATTTAAATACGCTCATCAAATTATGTGAATGTCTTATTAAAGTACTTCAAAAGCTTTGAGAGATCATTGAAATGTCTCCCACTAACAAAGGCCCTTTATATGGAATGGTCACAACAAGCCACTGAGTGAAGACATGTGCACTTATAGATATAGTAATGATATTAGAATTAGTTTACATATAATAATGATATTAGACTTAAGTTACAGAGTTAGGTTTTTATAGTAGTTATAAAACAAGATTTAGAGAATGCTTCAACAAAATACAACAACATATACGATGCCTTTACACTAAGTGAGAGGGATCCCAGAGGAAGGATTAATACCAAGAGGGAAAGTAAACATATCAAGTACTTTCCTAGGGTTATAATCATGATTTTGCACCCTTAAATTTATTTGTTTATGAAAACATACCTATTTTTGATTGATTGGTTTGGCACAGAAATATTCTTCCTCCAAACTCCCCAACAAAGCAAAAATAACAAACTGGATGGAGTGATGGGCTGTAGAAGTCTAAACATAGTAATCACAAAGCAAAAATAATGACCTAAATGGGGTGATCAAACTGGGGAAGTCCAAACATATAAGTCATTATTCTTCATTGTTAATTTTTTTTCAATTTTATCTATTCTAGTGTAATAAATATGATTTGCAGAAGACTTGTTCAGCTAGGATTTCCCCTTCCTACTTACCCTTTATGTGGCCATCTGAAGACACTTCCTTATCTTTTTTGGTATTGTTCCAAAGCTCAAAGCGTCTAGACTTGGATCCATGATCTCTTCAAGGCTTGCTAGCATGAATTCTTTTTTTCACAGCACATCCTCCTTAGACATAAACCTATGATGCCATTTAAATACACATAAGTTTGGCATACTTTTATAGATTGTAATGTATCTAATTTAAGCAAGTCCAATGTTATTTTGTAGATTCATGTTCAAGCTAATAAGGTGGATATTAAACTTGGACACCTTTAGGAACTCCTCTCTCCCTAGGAAGATGCTTTTTGTGCATTGGCTCAGGTTTTGCCATTTCCACCCAAAAATCCTAGATTGGAGGATAGAATAGCTTTACCTCCTTGTGGTGGGCATCATCGCAATCATTCCTGGTGTCACTCTCATAGTGACACTGCATACCAGTGCATGAACCCTCCTAGACAACAACAAGTGTGGCAGTTTCCACCTCCTTCCCCAGCTAGGTAGGATGGTTGAGATGCTCGTCTTCCTCCCCTATGCTAGGTTGCTTGGGGGCACCACTTAGAGGCCTATCAGACATGATGGACAAGTTTTTGAGGGTTTATTTGGCCACTTCACTCACTCAGACACAAGAAAAAGAAGAAGATGATAGGTGGTTAGAAGCCTATTCTAAATGGTAATGACTTGCCAAGCTTGGGTTGAGGTCTTGATGATATGAATCATCTACCTTATGACATTGCTCATGATGCTAAATTTTTTCTTTTATTATGACTTTGTGACTTGTTCCTAAGCTTTACCTAATTTTTAGTGGTGCTTTTACTTTTACTCCTAGTCTTTACCTAGTTTAACATGGCATGCTCTCATACCAACTATATTTTTTTTAATGAATATTTATATATTTCTATTTAATTAATATATAGATATATTTCATCCCTAATAATAATAATAACAATAATAATAATAATAATAATAATAATAATAATAATAATAATAATTATAATAATAACTATCGTCTCAAAATTAAGTGGTCCATAGACATTTTTCCATTGGGAGGGATGAGTAAGTGGTAATGGACCCATTGTACAACTGATTGTTTCATGTGGACCCATGTTTTGCCATTGACAGGATCCTGTGATAGTTATACAGCTAAAAAATCTAAGATGTATCTAACCTAGATTCCAAAGCTTTGTAGGTGAAATTATTGACTGATGGGACAAAACCCTTCAGAACAGGTTTGTCCTTATTGAAAATTTTAAAATAGTTAAAAACAAAAAACAAATGGAAATAATTCACATGCCTTGTCTAGTCTTTCAAATTTTGCATGCATGTCTACCAGGGCACTTACAAATACATCATCTAAATAAAATCCACTTTTGATTATGTTTTGATGAATTTCCATACCATGTTCCAAATCTCCCATTTTTTTAGAAGCTAGAAGGATGCCTCAAATCATCCACGTTTCAAAAAAATCATTTTGTGTAAGGGATGTCGAATAGAAAATATGTTATCACATGAAATTCCCTTTTATTTCTCCTCATCATCATCACCCATCTCATTTTTAAATATTTTTATAATCTAGATGATTAAACATTGGTTAAAATCCCAATAAACACAAATGTAATCTATCACTAAATTTAGACAACACACTTTAAATTAAGGTTTGGAATTGAGATGTTGATAATTGTTAACCTGTAGATCATGTTTAAGTACACTATGGAAATGAAAAATAATAAAAAATATTGCAAGAGTTTACAACTTTAATCTTTATATTGATGTATGTACCCATGTCTACCTCAAAATTTTATCCAAATTCCAAACCTTAACCATTGTAACAAAAATAATGCCATTCTAATCACCTTGACAAAACCCAATCACCCACAATTACCAAGGGGGTGAAGAAGTTTAAATTTGATATTGTACATTACTCAAAACCCATGATTATTAACACCATCTTACATTTCATTAATTTATATTGTCAAGGGTGAGTGAGAGCATCATGAGAGCTTATTTTATTATAGTAAATCTCCACATTTAAAGTGCACCTCAAATCAATATTATGATACCACTAATTTATATAGAAAACATTAAAACATAGTGGCCCCATTTTCCTATATTGCATTTCTCTTATAGTCCTTAGACCCTCACACCAATTTATTCTATGGTTATGCCAAGATATCCCTGTCTAAAATTGGTTAATCAAGAACTTTTTTGTACTCATAAATCAGATTGGTTTTCCATTAGAAAGCACCTCAAATTTCTCTATTTCTTTACCCTTCTCTCATTTGATTTTATTTATTAGTTGTTAATTTAGTATTTGAGTGACAATCTAGTGTTTCTTACTTTATCTTGATTGCATGCTCCTTGTTTGTCACTCCCATTGATGCATTGTAAAACTATTGAGGAATGAAAACTCATGATCCATAGGAATTCAATGATAAATCTAAATGAACCAATCAAATTAGGCAAATTTCTTCTTAAAGTGTTTCAAAAGCTTTGAGATATCATTGAAATGTCTTCCACCAGCAAAGGCCCATTGTAAGGAATGATCACAATGAGCATGTACCTAAACCAAGTAGAAAAGACCTCGGGGAGTTGTCCACCAGTTGGGAGAATATTTTTAGCTGGGATAGTTTTTCTTAAAACGAACACCTACCCAATTTTTTGCTATAAATGTTAAAATAAGCATCAACATTTTTGCCACTAGAAGGAGGGTCTTAACCTTAATCTTGAGTATTTCATTTTTTTTTTTATATATATTTTCAGATTTTTCCCAATGATTTTCTAGGTTTCTTTTCTGGAAAATTAATTTTGTAAGTCACCTACGGCTTTTACTTGGCTAGGTGCATGTTTCTATTCTGTGAATGTTCTAGGACCTTCCCAATATTTTACCAAAGATTCAAATGACTTATGTTTAAAGTATGAATGTGGAGGGATCAAGACTACCAAATATCAAATAAAAATCTTTTTGATATACCTTAAATTTTTACTCAAATCCAACATGAGTTTGTGTTTTATCACTTATTCCCTTGCTTGTTGGGTAAAGATAAAAATTTGTGGTATATTAGGTTACCAAATAGTTGCATCACTTCATGGGTTAAGTTTGAAAATATATTTATTACTGGATTTGGCATACCCATAGATCCCTTTGCATTGTTTCACCAATTTGCCACAACTAGAAAAGGGTACAACAAACCCATTAGTGTGTTTAATCAATGTTTTTATAATTTTTAAATATGGTTAAAAGACCCTTTTTTGTAAATAGAAGACACAACTATTGACATATAGCAATGCCCTAAATCCCATAATGGCTAAGATTTGGAATAGAGATCCCTTAGATTTTCTATCATTATAATTGGTTTATCAATAGGATTGGACCTTCGAAGAACAATCCATGCTACATGGCTATGGATTTGATTTGTTGAACTCATTTGAGCAATCAAATATCTACATTTAGAATCCCCTGATCTCCTCATGCACAAGTCCAGTAGTGGACCAATTCCCCTATTATCCATAGTCCATGTCTCAAGAGTGTTCCCAAGTTACCTCCCCTATAAAAAATGCAAGCCTTGATTATTGTTTAAATTCATATAACGTTGCTAACCCAATATGCACTCATCAAGAGGATTTATTTAGTTTTAATGGTCAAATTTATGTTGACACTTATGCTAATCATACCTCATTTATTACAGGGGGCTTATATGAGGTAATGATTCTAAATCTAGATCCAAAATATTATGGATTTAGATACTTACCTATTATATATATGATCATGCATGATGAGAATGTACAACTTCCCAACCCCGATTTATTTTTGGAGGATACAATAACGATGATGAGTCTGAAGATGAAGTAGTAGTTATCATTACAAATCGAGAAGCTAAGAAATAAATAGAACAAGAGTCATATGTAAAATAAGAACAAGTTGAATAGTCTTGTGCTAAGCTAGAAGAAGTGTTCAAAGGGTTGAAAGATTTGGATGTAGAATATGCTTGCTATGCATATGAGGCATTTTTGTCTATTGCTCCTCCCCCTCCAAGTGAATGGTTGAATAAAGATAAAAAATATCCATGTTATACTATCATGGCTTTATCTTCATCTTTAGAAGAGGATGAGACTAAAGGGACAAGGAACTTGAGCAATGTTGTGGTTGAAAAACAAATGGAGGAAGGGGAAATAATAAGGTTTTACCATATCTAAAGGTGCAAAATCAGAGTGGAATATTTCCAACTCCTAGGTGGCCCACATGAAAAAACATTGGATTGAACTTAAAGGGTGAAGTCATGGACAAAGAAACCATGTTGGCATAATTCAAAAATGAAGGTGCATCACCCTAATGCAATGTCTTACATAGTTATACCATGGATGATAAAAACTATATATCTATTGTATTTGAAGAATCATTCCCAAGAATCCAAACTGGTGAAAGATTTGTATATAATTAATCCATTAATAGATCATCATAAAGAATATAAAAATGAGCATCCTATGATTAATCTATTTAGTATCTGTAATAAATAGGGTGCCCTTGCTAGAGTGAATACACAAAGTAGTTTGGTGTGTGATGAAATTCCACCTTATTCCTCTTCATAATTTCATGTTTGGGTAGAGGAACTCCTCATTACCTATCTACCATGATTATGAAGTCAAATGTTAGTATAATTTTGAATTTCATAGTTTTAGTTTAGGTATTTTGCATGGAAAGCATATAAATATATCACTCTAGGATATTGTTTTCTATCATAGAGGTCAACATAGAAGAAAATTTGAGTCCCTCTAGTCTCCTCAAAATAGTAAGAAATTAGGTGTCTAACTAAGTCTTAGGTATGCTCATATCTAGAAATCCCTATGAATATTTTTCTCCCATTGCTTCTTTTAGTTTTAGTATGCTTTCTTGTTTGCTTGTTTATAGTTTGGTCCTTTCTATTTCTGCCTTGAGGGTTACCTATTGATTGATGAATGTGAAATGGTGATCTATTTTATATGTATACTTCAATGGCACTCAAGAGTTTAAATGGTGAGAATCTTATTTGAACACCTCTGTGAAATGTTGTATATTTCATAAGAATTTTAAGATTAATAAAGGCCCATGATCTAGAATAGAATGTGAGGACTTAGAAAGGCTTCTTTTCTATTTTAAAATCCATCAATGCACTTGAACTATAAAATCTTAATTTGAATACAACACTCTTTATTTTGAATTTTTTTAGTTGATCATGATATTTTTCAAGCATTATCTAACCCATGGCTTTATCCATAACCCTCTATGGAATCAAAAGAAAAATCCCTCTTCAAGGAAGTTAAATAAAAAATAACATCTTGAGTTTTCCTCAAAGGGGTGATCTTGGCAACCTCCAGCACAGGCTTTTTGACCTAGCTAATATTAGATCAAAGCCTTCAAAAGGGATCAAAGGCATCTCTATCAGGGCTATAAATGCCCATCTAGAAATATTATAATGATTATGCCACTTCCCCAAATCTAAAATTACTAAATCTTTATATCCTTAGAGGTTATGATCTCTAAGAAAATTTAATATAGTTTGTGTGTATATAGACTAAATAAATTAAATCACTCAACTAGCATGTGTTGATGGCATCTAGGTGGAATTATAGCTAAGTATGCTATACATTGATGTAGGATCTAGTGCTTGTTTTATTGGATTTATTTCAATTAATCATGGGTAGCTAACACTCATTATTTGGATGCAAGAACTAGAGATTCTAGATTCTCAAAATATGAAGGAGTATTTCCTAGCAGGAGTTGCCATTTGTTGTTGATACACAACATGCCCCATTTTCACTCACAAAATGAGGACCCTCTATTGACATGCCTACATCTTCTTTTGTCTTTGATCTCATTTGAACATGCTTGAGAATTAAGAAGTTGCGTGAATGAACACTAGATCAAACTATAGATATATTGAGCTATAACACTTTGTTCTTTTTTATCCTTGTAGTTCATCATAAATCAATTTAAAAAGCCTAAGTTTTCCTATTTATAATGAATTATGCTCCTAGAACTTAGACATATTTTCACTCGAAGCTCTTCTATTTCACATTTACACTTGAAAGAATGACAAGAAATTTTATGTGCTCTTATATTTGATATTTGAGGTTTGGTTTTAAAATCACTAATCTATTAATATGCTCTTGGAGTTATTTTGGGTGCCTTTATGGTGTTTTTATAGGTTTCCTAGGCCTTTTATTCAACTCTTGGACTCCAAAATCAATATTCTCAGGCTCTTTTTTGGCTTTAGAAGGCTTTTATTTGGTTTTCTAGGACACTTTCCTAACATATCCATTGTTTCTAGAGTTCTAAACCCCTTTCCCAAGGTTTGTCGAGCTTGAACAAAGTCTCAAAGATAGGATCAAGTTTAATTTTTATTTACTTGAGTGTTGAAGGGGTTATCCAATGTGGTCTATGTTTTATTAACTTGGGTCATTTTAAAATTAAAAAATAATTGTGGGAACATTCCCATCCCTTCTTACGCTTGTCAATGAGGTAACTCTCATGCCTAATTGATGATCAACAAATAATTTTACATAGTCTTGGGGATTCTCAAGGGTGTGAGACCTTGAGAGCCTAGCTCAAATATGAGTGTGCCACATGGAAAAATTTAGACCTAGGGTCTCCTAGCTTTTCAAGTAGCATAGGGATTAGATTGAATAAGCAAAGGACACACACACTTTAAGAGAGACTAACCTCTTGGCTTGTTAGTAATGGTAGACCTTGGGACCAGTAAGAGAAAGACATGTGGCATGGTAAATGTAAAGCTATAAAAGCTTGAGGAATGTGTTATGAATCAAAATATGTCACATATCATAGGTGGTTGATGTCAGACTTGTCAGACCATATGGAGAAATAAACAACCACCATCTGGCATGTGCCAGCCTTGGCGAGTTAGAGCATATGGCTCACTTGATGAATAAAATGATGTCATGTGGACTTATCAATCATCAGACCTAACAAATATCCTAACTAATTAAGGGTTGCTACATCACCCATGATGACATCATCATGTCATGAGTATAAATTTGATAGCCATCATCCTATTACCTGAACATCACTCTTGGATGTTAGAACCAATGAGATCATACCATGTCTCCATGATGATGTTAGCAATCTAATGGATTAAATTTGATAGGTATAAACCTATGACCAAAGCATCAAGGCCCAATGCTTAGTGACATGTGGAAAAGGTATCCTAATGAATAGGCACCATGTGGTAAGGCTCGATATGGGCTTGGTATTAAGGAACGCATATAATCAAAGGTTAAACAAAAACCCAAGATGAGGAACAAAGGGCACTTTGGGACAACTTAGAATAAAAGGCACCAAATGGGTTTGATAGTGTTGAAAGGCATCCATGTTGGTTGAAACACAAGAATAATTTGCATTGGCTTGACTTTTATCCAAAAGGTGAATATACCTAAGATGATCTATAATGGGAGAAATATCAGAGTTTGTAAAATAAAAATAGAGGATTACATTAAACAAACAATAATAACTTCCATATATTATATTGCACACTATATATTACTTACTTAGCATACATGTAGATATAAACAAATATATAGGTAACCGATAGCTTTTGAATAGGGAGTCAACAAACCATAACTCTCTCCTATAATCATATGGTTGGTAAACCCATACAAACGATATATTATAAATATGGTTTTTAATATATTAGACTAACAATATTAAATATTTTACTACACCATAAAATATTAAATACTATGTTCACACTAATTCCTAACATTCACCCCCTTAGTGTGATCATAGTAGAAAAAAATTCACACTTTTCTATAGCTTTCTCATCTTTTCTCACTCATGATCTTGGAACACCAATTGAAATGAAGGTAGAGAAGGAACTCATCAACTTCTTATCAACCATACACTATTGGGAACTTATCTAATCAAACTAGTGTGGGAATTATGAACATGAACCATTTGATTATCAACCATTCATTATAGGGAACTAATATGACCTACTCAGTGTGACAACTCAAGTAGGAACCATCTATCTAACCTTCAATGGTTTTACAAAGGTTAACCACAAACCTAGGTATGAACATGAAGAAATTTAATTGTTCAACATCTACAAGTATCATGATTTTTATTTTCCTTTGTGATTTCATCTTTTCACTATTTTTTTAAATTAGGGGTTTACATAGAAATTAACTCACACATGAATATTTTTCACAT
>JARHVA010003555.1:332500-335000 GCA_037957365.1 Torreya grandis
ATGGCTTGTAGAATGTGCATTAATTTAATTGGTGCTTCATGGATTTGGATAGGCATCACTTGGAACTATTCATGGCTCCTACCCTTCTCCCAATGCTCTCTTCTCGGCCTTTGTATTGGCTGTAATTGGAATGCCTTGATTCAACACAAAATCATCTTTTATTTGAAAATTCATCATTCCCACACTTGCATTGCTGCCTTCTCCATGACTATCCCTTTGGCTAGGACATGCTTCTTTTGATATCATGTAAGGAGTAGCTTCCTCTTGTGTATTCAAAGAGTAGCTAGTTCCTTCATCATCATGTGTAAAATAACCTTGAGGCTGGCCCCATTGGTCCATATGATCTTCTCCTTACACTAGATTTTCAAGAACTAGAACAATAGCCTTTACATGAGGAGTAGAATTTGGATTATATGCTTTGGGCTGCCTGTTTTAACCTTGTTGATTTTGTCCTCTCCCTTGATAATTATATTGGGATGGAGCTCTATAACCTTGTTGAGGATAGTATTGTGCATTAAGAGGAGCACTTGCTTGACATTGAGCTTGCCTGAGCTGAGCTCTCAATGATCTAATTTATTCATCCTTATCCACAATGTTATCCACCTTCTTGGGAAAGGCTCTTGGCTTCACATTGGCAATGGGAACTTGTGACATGCTTAGAGCTTAAACTAAATTGTAGGATAAAAAAGGCATGGAAACTCTTAGAAGAAGTCTTCCAACCTAAATGAAGCTATTCTTGGCTTCAATTGCTAGCTCATATGCACCTAGTAGAGTGAATCCTCCCATTGACTGCAACATAACAACAACATCAGTACCAATCCCTTTGAGGTATGTTGGGAACACAAAGATAGGAGGAGATCTCATGATTGGTAGCAGCCTATACCATGTTCTTTGAAATCTCTCATTGAAATCTCCTATGGATTCATTTGGACCTCTTCTTATTACATTCAGTTGATATATTAGGGAAGCATGATCACTCTTATAAGAGCACACAATAGTTTTTGTCAATACTTCAAGTGAAAATGTGAAAGAAAAGAGCTTCAAGTCACATCTTCCAAATATGAACTACTTTCCCCATGAAAAATAAATGGCATGCAATAGGATATTTTAGAATCTTTTCCTAAAAATAAGGAGTTTGATAATTTTTAGGGCAAAAGTTTGAGAGGGTGGAAAAAAAAGAAAGATGGGATTTTTCCATATCTACTTTTATTTTTTCAAAAAATATTCTACCAACTTTAAATTTGTAAATGATCAAAATTTGTATAAACATTAATTATAAGTAAAAATATAATCACTTTAAATATTATCCTCTATAAAATTAGACCATACATTCAAAATTTTAATACCATGAAACCATTTTTATTACATATGCTTTTACATTTACTCTCCAATACTTCTTAAATAAATTTAGGATTCACCACCCCCATGGCTTTAGAAAACTCATCCCTTTAAAAATGATCTCAAATTATGGGATAATACATTGTTGAACTGGATCTATTGAGCTTGAGAGATGTTACAACGTGGTGAGGCTTGAGATGAACTCAATGAGAATAGATTTATAAATGACACACACATGGATGCATGCAAACAGATCTATATGTGTCTGGTGATGCACGCTAGCACAGTTCTATTGCATCTTTCACCATCTGCATTGAATGAATGTAACCAACCTATTAGTGGGTTGAGGAGGATCTTGATGCATTAAGTTGCCTACAAAGAGCTCAATAAAAGAGGATATGAGGGATAAATCCCTTTAGAATAACAATAGAATAGGTTAGGACCAGACTATTTGGGTTCTCCAAGTTAACAGATCCAAGAATTTTATTATGCAATTTCAAGTTTTTCTATGTTAGTTTTGAGTCATGGCTGTTTGGAGGCCAATGTTGTAATCTGAGTATTAAATGAACCTCCATTTTGCTTGTTAAATAAAATATCTTTACATCAAATCTTTGTCAACTGATAGATTGGGTCTGTGCATGAAACATGGTGCCCTATTTTCCTCTATTACATTGCTCATATATTCCATTAGATTGGGTCTGTGCATGAAACTTAGTCTATGATTGTTTCAAGCTGGCCCTCTCCAAGACTGGTTAATCAGGAGTTTTTGTTTTCTCATAAATCAAGTTGTGTTTCCATTAGAAAGCAGGCTTAGCTTTCTATATTTCTTTACCCTTATCTCTTTTGATTTTAATTATCAATTTTTAATTTAGTTGTAGTTTAGTCTTTGAGTTGTAATCAGGGGTTTTTGATTTTAACTTGATTACATTCTCCTTGTTTGTCACTCCCATTGATGCATTCTAAAACTCTTGAGAAATGACAACTCTCGATCAGCTGAGAATTCATTGATAAATTTGAATGCACTAATCAAATTGTGTGAATTTCTTCTCAAAGTATTTCAAAATCTTTGAGAGCTCATTGAAATGTCTCCCACTAGTAAAGGCCCCTTGTATGGAAAGGTAGCAATGAGCCACCGAGTGAAGAATAGTGCACTTATAGATAT
>JARHVA010003555.1:345000-347500 GCA_037957365.1 Torreya grandis
ATTATAATAAAAAAATTCCAATTAATAACTATCATCTCAAACTTAAGTGGTCCATAAACATTTTTCCATTGGAAGAGATGAGTAACTAGTAATGGACCCACCATACATATGATTGTTTCAAGTTGGGTCCAATTTTTGCCATCGAGAGCATCCAGTGACAACAGTACGGCTAAAAAATCTAAGATGTATATAACTTAGATTCCAAAGCACTGCAACTAAAATTATTTACCCATTGGACAAAACTCTTTAGAATAGGTTTGTGACTTGTCCTTATTGAAAATTTTAAAATAGTTAAAAATAAAAAAACAAATGGAAACAATTGGTATTCTTGTGCCTCTAAAATAAAAATTGTACTAAGGGATCAATCTTAAAGATCATTAAAAAAATAAATAAATTACTACATAAAATTCTAATCAACTTAAAAACTAAGAATAACAGGTCTAAAACTGTTTGACCAAATGAAGATCCTTGTGGAACGTGAATGTACTTACACATATTTAGGACAAGACCCGTGACACACATAAATGACACACATGTCCCTAAGCTTGTTGTAAATGCAAGTAAACTTAAAGACTACTATACCCTATATTACTATAATTTTGATGACTTATCATGTGAATGAACTTGTATGAAAAACCATGCCTTTTCTCCGATCAGATCACACTTCACATGCACTCTAATCACAATGATTTTGGATGAGCTCCTGTAGTCAACATTGACGTCTGATGCATCCAAATTGAGACCCAAATCTAGTCAACTATAAAATCCATTCTTGAACTGGATTTGTCGAGGTTGAGAGATGTTACAATGTGGTGAAACTTGAGATGAACTCAATGAGAATAGATCTATAAATGACACACACATGGATGCATGCAAGGAGATATATATGTGTCTGGTGATGCATGCTAGCCCAGTTCTATTACCTCTTTCAAAATCTGCATTAAATGAATGTAATCACCCTATTAGTGGGTTGAGGAGGATCTCTATGCATTAATTTTCCTACAAAGACCTCAATCAAAGAGGAAATGAGGGTTGGATCCCTTTAGAATATCAATAGAATAGGTTAGGACCAGACTATTTGGGCTCTCCAAGTTAATAGACCCAAGAATTTTATTATGCAATTTAATGTTTTTCTATGTTAGTTTTGAGTCGTGGCTGTTTGGAGGCCAATGTTGTAATCTGATTATTAAATGAACCTACATTTTTCTTGTTAAATGAAATATCTTTACATCAAATCTTTGTCAACTAATAGATTATATTTATGTATGAAACATGGTGCCCCATTTTCTTCTTTTACATTGATCTTATAGTCCTTAGAGCCTCACACAACTTAGTCTATGGTTGTGTCAAGCTGGCCCTCTCCAAGACTGGTTAATTAGGAGTTTTTCTCTACTCATAAATCAGATTGTGTTTCCATTAGAAAGCAGGCTTAGCTTTCTATATTTATTTATCCTTATCTATTCTGATTTTAATTATCAATTGTTAATTTAGTTGTAGTTTAGTCTTTGAGGTGCAAGCAAGGGTTTCCTATTTTATCTTGATTGGATACTCCTTGTTTGTCACTCTCATTCATGCATTATAAAACTCTTGAGAAATGACAACTCTCAATTAGCTGAGAATTCATTGATAAATTTGAATGTGTTGATCAAAATGTGTGAATGTCATCTTAAAGTATTTCAAAATCTTTGAGAGCTCATTGAAATGTCTCCCACCAGCAAAGACCCCTTGTCTGTAAAGGTAGAAATGAGCCACTAAGTGAAGAATAGTGCACTTATAGATATAGTAATGATATTAAAATTAGTTTACAAAAAATAATTATATTAGATTTAAGTTATGAAGTTAGGTTTTTACAGTGGTTATAAAATGGGATTTAGAGAATGCTTAAATAAAATGCAACAGCATTTAGGATGACTTTACACTAAGTGAGAGGGATCCCAGAGGAAACAATAATACCAAGAGGGAAAGAAAAAATAGCATGTACTTTCCTAGGTTTATAATCATGATTTTGCACTCTTAAATTGATTTGTTTATGAAAACATACCTATTTTAGACTGATTGGTTTGGCACAAAAATATTCTTCCTCCAAGCTCCCCAACAAAGCAAAAACAATGAACTGGATGGAGTGATGGGTTGTTGAAGTCTAAATTCGGAAGTCACAAAGCTAAATCAATGCCCTGGATGGGGTGACAAAGCTAGGAAAGTCCAAACACAGAAGTCGTTATACTTCGTTGCTATTGTTTTTCAATTTTATCTATCATAGTGTAATAAATCTAGTTGATATATACATACATACATATATATATATATATATATATACATATATATATATATATATATATATATGTGTGTGTGTGTGTGTGTGTGTGTTTGTGTGTGTGTGTGTGTGTGTGTGTATGTATATATGTGTATGTATATTTATATATGTATGTATATATATATATATATATGTATGTATGTATGTATATATATATATATATAGATACATATATATATATATATA
>JARHVA010003555.1:352500-375000 GCA_037957365.1 Torreya grandis
TAATATGTTATCAATATAGATGAACATAAGTTACAATCTAGGTTTCATAACCTCAATGTCTTGTCTCCATATCATTAGCATTTCATCACTGATTTGAGTCGCACGTTGGACATGAAGCTTTCTCACAATAGTAAATGTCTAATCAAAGAGTTCCCACCATTATGCAAGATTTCCACCCCTATTTATGGATGCAAGTCATTTAAATTTAATAGCTGCCTTAAATCCATATAATCTTCTAAATGCTTAAATGACCACCCCAACCATATTCTTCATGTTTTCATGGATGTTCATATGTTTGCAATGGTGGTTTACATGGCTAGTTGGTAGTATCCTAGCCAAGATATCTAAACCATTGACTAGAACATTAATACATAGTTTGGAAGGGCCAAGATAAAATAACATGCACAAACTCGATGCATGTTGGTGTGGATTTTGGTCCCACCAAAGTCAGTCAAATTTAGTAGGTCATGGACGTAGCCATGCTTAACTCCCCACCTAAGGCAACCACTTACTTGCCACCACTATCGTGCATCCCTCTAACCACAATTGTAACTAGAAGTGTGACCACAACTATAACTAAAGAATTAACTATAATTGCATGCATACACCAATAACATGGTTAATGGGAAACACAACTATGTGGCTAATTTTAAATCATTTCACATCATTGGTGCCATTTAGGTACATAAGAAGTGAGTGTAGAGTTTCATGATTAGCTCTATAATCAAAAGTTGAGGAATTTGAAATTATTAGTGGTCATAGGTGATCGATGGGCTATTCTCACTTTATGTTAATCTCGATCGGTAACGAGGGGTATCTCGTGAAGTAGTTTGATATGACCATATGCACTCAAAACATTTCAAATTTGATATCTATTGTAGAAGAACTAGAAGGAGAAAGATTGAGCTCACCAGGAAAGAATAAAGCACTAGGGCATCCCCAAGGTTAGTGTAGTCATTTAAATCATAATCTCACAAAAGATGTAGAGGAATGTTCATATATTTTGCTTACGTTACGACACTTTATGAAATATTTAGCCTGCCTCTTTAATGGCCCTCTTCAACATTTCCTTAGTTTATAGGCCTACATTGTAGCAATGGCATTACTCATAGAATAGTCTTTCCCATTACCCATTTTGATTGTATTTTCATGAAGATTTTTACTGTTCCCTAGAGTTACCACACTAGAACACATTCTCAAAGTACTGGTGAAGATTCCTTGACTAGGATTTATTTTGGTTTGTTGGTTTTTTTTAAAATATTTTTACTGCCAATTCATCCTATCCATTTTTCTCTTAGCCTACAATCATTGCATACCATAAATCTAAATTTCATTGAGGCATTTTGTTAGACACTTCATCATTCAAGATTCTTGTTGTAATGCAAAGTGGATTCCATTCTCTATTTATTGGAATATAAAGCAATGCTTCCCAATAGACATCTTTACAATGGTTTTGAATATAATGTGGAGGATTTATACTTTCATCTTGATCAAATTAACAATATGTTGGTTCTTTTTTATGTGTATGATAATGTCTACATATATATGAAAGACTTAGATGCCTAGGGGATATAACTTATGCATCACATATGATGGTTTTTTGTAATGTTGTTAAATATTAATATAGTTTATTTAATCTTTAATAGAAAATAAGATTTTTGTCATCTAATTTTCTACATTTTTGATTGACAAAGAAAATTGTTGTCTCCAAATATTTCACCCTAGAAGATGGTTGTTCAAGCCTCTTCTACATTTGGGTAACATTGGGACATTTCCAAGCTAGTGGGTGTGCCTATAAGTGGAAATGAGCTACTATGTTGAAAGGGCTAGCTCCCTATATTAGCCTTTTTTGTGCAATAAAACCGTTGAATCAGTTTGTATGAGTGAAAAGAGTCAAAAGTTTGCATAAATGAAAAGCCTAGTATAAAGTGGTGATACACCAAGAATTAGTATCAACATGTATGCCTTATACTTATGCACAATACAACAAAATATAGTCTATACCTCAAGCTCTAGAAGATCCAACATAAGTATTTCAATATAGAGACAAAACAAATGAGATCACACAAGGTAAATAACTAGAAAGACAACCTGTATAGTCTAGAAAAGGGTTACAAATGTGCAAACTATCATAAAGCTAGAGTGCACTCTACATGACCTTTTGGATCAACTCTTTACTCAAAATCATGTAGGATAGAGAATAGAAGGATAAAAAATAACTTACTATCACTTTATGTCTCTTGCATGCTCAAGCAAATACCTAGAACTTAAAAAAAAATAGACTTATGCTTCTTTGCTCAAAGGCAAGAAAATGACCAAACATTCCAACAGGACTTCACCATACTATCTGTGGATGATAAAATAGGAGCCCAAAGGTCCTATTTATAACAAAAAATGGAGAGAAGAGAGAGCTCTTAGGTGTCAAAATATAATCCTCCAAATTGGCTTTCCATCAACACCCTAGTGAAACTGATTCCAACTGTTTTCTCATTTAGTTGGATTTTGTCCTTATCTTTGATTCACCCTCTTGAAATGACCAAGATTGTTACAAAACCAATAGTGAGAAGACCCTCCATAATAAATGGCTCAGATCACTACTGTGAACCTTAGATTCTTTCTGGAAGCTTCTGTGTTTTACACTGTAGACCGATTCAAGTTTTTTGAATGTTTTTACTTATAAAACCTATAAGTCAAGCATGTTGGGAAACATGATTTGTACTATCCTTGCTCTTTTGGGTTTTTTAATTGCTTCTACTTATAAAATTTTACAAGAAAATCTCTATTTTAAACCCAATTTTACTTTGCTTAAGACCCTTTTAGGTTTTTTGGGTCTTTCTACTCCATGCTTGCTCCTTTGGGTTCTTTAAAGCTCCTTATAAAAATTATAAGTCAAGCCTTTGACAAATCTTGATTTACACTATAGAATCATTTGGGCTTTCCCAGTGACTTCACTTCTTGTTTGAAGACTTTGGGCATGAACTTGATGTCATGTGGTACATCACCAACTGGCACCACAAAGGTTAATTCCTTACATTAAATTTGATGTCCTATAGTATGTCACCAATTTGAACCCCAACAACTAGTTGTATGTATCAAAATTAACATTATATGACACGTCAAGGGAATCCATTTAGGTTGGGCTTATTATTTTGGGTATTTTTCCGTATGTAATTCCTTCAGACAATTTTTCTAAAGGAATTCCTTCAGGAATTTTGTCTTGTAGGGAACGGTTAGTTTCCTTCGAGAAATTTTACCGAAGGACACTTGGGAAAGTGTCCTTCAAATTTTTTTTAAAGACACCTGAATAAAGGAAAAATCTCCCTTCAAAAAATTCTTAAGGGCATTTTTAAAGACAAAGGGCCCTTCTGGAAAAATCTCGAAGGGTAACCTTGGAGAAAATGGGCAAAAGTGCCCTTTGAAAAAATCCAAAGGAACACTTGGGAAAAAAATGCCCTTCAAAATCTTTTCGAAGGGTCACTTGGGAGGAAAGGACAAGGTGAAGTGCCCTTCAAAAATGTTTGAAGGGACACTTGCGTAAAAAAGTGCCCTTCAAAACTTTTTCGAAGGGTCAGTTGGAAAAAAAATGCCCTTTATAAAAACCCTAAAGGGACACTTGTGGGGGGAACAAGGTAAGAAAGGCCCTTCAAAAAAGTTTCAAGGGGCACTTAGAAGGGAAGTGGCCCTTCGTAACTTTTTTCGAAGGGTAATGCAGGCAAAGCAAATAAGGAAGGCTAAGGCAAACAAGGAAAAGAGAATGAACAAAGAACAATGAAGAAGAGCCCTAACCAAGAGAGGTTGAAGGGAAAAGACAAACAACTAAGCAAGTGACTAAACATAGAAAATGAGCAAGGGAGAAACAAAAAGAGCTAAAGGGAAACCACAAGCTAGTCATGCAAACAATGGTCAATATTTTAGTGATTTCTATGGGAGACATGTCCGCTATTTTAGAAGGCTAGTCACCTAAATCCTTCCATTGGGCATGGAGTCATGCAAGGCAAACAAGAGTTGAAAGAAAAAGCCATGGTTGAACACACACATTAGAGAGACACACACATAATTAACAAAAGGAAATAAAACACCTAAAAGGAAAATATTGTGCTCTAAAGCACTTAGGTTAAATAAACACAACAAAGGAAACATACAGAAATAAGGTATATACAAGACATGGCCAACAAGGGTCAAAATCAAGGTTTCAAATGGATTCCATTCATCAGAATAGACAACTCTTATCCATCCAATTTGGATATCTGAATTTTTTTTTTTTATTGCACTTACTGATGATGTATGAACCACTCCATAAAGTATCAAACTTTGTATGTTTGCCTAGTTTTTCTCTATCTTCATCCTATTTCAAAAGCAAGTCACCTTCTTTGAACACTCTTTCCCTTGCCCTTTTGTTAAAGGATTTATTTGTGAGAACTTGATGGTGTTCCAAAGCTTTGTGTGCATCATCTCTTGCCTCCTACAACTTCATTAATTCTATCAATCTGACCTCCATGGGAGTATTTTCATGTAATTCCAACTATTGTACAATTTTTAAGGTAGGGATCTCTTGTGATATGGATAGCCTAACTTCTCTCCCATAGATAAGTACAAAGGGAGAATTACCAATTGACTTCCTGGGAGTGATTTTATCTACCCATAATGCTATCTTTAGCTTGTTATGCCATGCTCTTTGATTAGTTTTTAACATCCTCTCGAAGATCTTGATAAGGTTCTTGTTGGTAGACTCAACCAATCCATTACCTTGAGAGTAGTAGTTAGATGAGGTACTCAAGTGAAATCCACTCTTTGCTACCTAATCAAAAGTTTTAGAACTTATGAAAGCAAGTACATTATCTGAGATGATGACATGAGGAGCTCCAAACCTTTTTAAAATGTTGTCATAGAACTCCAAGATGGAATTTTCATTTACCTCCTTCAAAGTAATTATCTCTACCCATCTGATGAAGTAGTATATAGCAATCAATATCCATTTGTGTCTAACACTGGATGGAGGGTTGATCATGCAAATGAAGTTAAGGCCCTATTGCATGAAAGGCTGGTCCACTTGGATAGGATTTAATGGAAGAGGAGCAAAATTTCATTGAGGACAAACCTTAGCCCAATGATGATAATCCTTAAAAACACTAGGCCAATAGTAACTAACTCTCATTATTTTTACAGCTATTGTTCTAGGAGAGAAGTAATGACCGTTTGCACCATTATGAAACTTTTCTAGTAGCATATCAAATTGGTCATTATTAATACATATTAACAACACATTTCTCACATCCTTATTAAAGAGAATGTCATCCAAAAGACAATAAGGAATAGTTTGCAGCCTAAGATACCTTCTTTGAGATTTGTTCAAACCATTGGGACACTCACCATTTTGAAGAAAACCAATGATGTCTTGTGTCCAACTTTGATTTTGCATTTGATCAATTGACTAGTCTTGAACTTGATTTATCAAGGATTACTTGTTTGGTTCTTAAACTTTAGATGCTAAGTGCTCACGTAAACCTCTTCCTCTTACTAAGTTGGTTACCTTGATGTCAATGTCATATTTCATCACTTTTGTGATCCATCCATCTCTTTTCTCATTAAGATCCATACTTAGAAGAAATTCCTTGGTGTTAGGATGGGAGACCATGACATGGATCTTGTTGTTGTAAACCATATTCCTAAACTTTTTCAATCCTCTAATGATAGTTAAAGCTTTCTTTTCAATAAAAGAATATCTCACTTTGTATTCTTCTAAGCCTTGGCTAAGGAAAGCAATTGGCTACTCAACATCTTCATCATTCTTTTACATAAGCATAGTTAAGATCATGTGAAGGTTAGAAAAAGTATAAATAATGAAATATTTATCAAAATTGAGATTTAAGAGAGTGGGAGATTATGTCATTGCTTGCTTGATTGCGTTAAAGCTACCTTTACCTTCCTTTGTCCAAGTAAAAACTTGCTTCTTTTTTTATCATGACTATGATAGGATTTACCACAGTTGCAAATTTTGGGATAAACCTCCTTACAAAGTTTATTTTTCCCTAAAAAAATTACAACCCTTTGTTGTGTTGAAGCAAAGATAAGCCTAGAATAGCTTAAATCCTTGCGGGGCCAGTAGATAAGCCTTCTTTTGAAATAACATGACCTAAAACCTTACCTTCATGGACAATGAAGATGCACTTATTTGGATTGAGGGATATGTTGTACTCTTTACACTTCTCAAACACTTGCCTTAGATGTCCCATATGATCAACAACATCCTTTGAAAAAATGGTTATATCATCAAGGTAAACAAGAAAAAACTTATTGATAAAACCTTTGAAAGACATGTCCATTTCCCTTTCAAATGTAGCTCTAGCATTGGATAAATCAAATGACATCTTCTTGTAGGCAAAGGTCCCCCACTTGGTGGTGAAGGTTGTCTTCAATTGATCCTCTTCATTTACCAATATTTGATTATAACTTGAATAACCATCAAGAAGTGAGAAATGTTGAGAACCTAAAACAACCTAGAAAATTTGTTCCATGGAAGGGAGCGGATAATGATCCTTGAGAGACACTTTGTTTAGATCATGAAAATCCACACAAAGTCTGATTTCTCTATTCTTCTTTCAAACTAGCACAAGGTTGGCTACCCAAGTTGAGTGCTTGATAGGAAAGATAATCCTAGACTCAATCAATTTGGTCAGCTCTTTCTTCATGAGTTATACCTTGGGGTTGATAGGCCTTTGCTTTTGTCTTACCAGTTTAGCTCCATGATCCAACTCAATGATGTGATGAGATAGACTTGTCTCAAAGCCTTTCAAGTCATTGTATTCCTAGGAATAGATGTCATGAAACTCTTTGCATAATGTAATAAAATCTCACCTTTTTAGTTGAGAACAAACCTTACCAATCTTCAAAAATTTGTCCTTGAAAATCAAAACTCTCTCATAGTTATCTTCTAATATTGACATGCTCATTATTTGGTTTTTATTTTAGTCATCCTTGTTGAAGACACTCTCCAAAGTAATCAGCCCCTTGGGTATTTTATTTGTCTTCAGCCATAGAATTTGCTCTTCATAATGATCATACAACTTCTTTTGATTTCTTAAAGAGAAGCCTGCGTCATTTTCCAAGAAGTGTGTAATGTGTTCATCACTTTCAAATAGTTGGCATGACACTTCATTATCTAGAATAGAAGGTCTAACAATGATATTGATATAGGATTGATACATCTCTTATTCAACATTAGCAACTGATTAGAAATGTGCTCTTATGTTAGCCAATCTATCAATGTGCTTTTTCAAGTCTCTTGTTATGGGATGGATGTTGAAGGCATCAAAATATTCATGTAGATCCCATAACCTATGCTTGTAGGACTTGATCAAGGGGTTCTTAGTTGTATCTTGAATTCTTACTTGATGAATGATTAGCTCACTATCTCCATAGACTTTTAAAATCTTGATTCCTCTCTTCCTTGCCCATTGGATACCATGAACTAAGCCTTCATATTTTGCCATGTTGCAAGAGGAATTGAAGTGAAACCTATAAGAAGATTAGTAGTGATTATTTGATGGGGAAACCAACATGACACCAGCTCCTTTACCTACTTTGTTCCTTGAACTATCAAGTAACATTTCCCGCATGCCATCAAACTCATGATCTTCATTGGTGAGTGAATGAGTTGGGATGATCTCCTCATGCATGGAGTAAACAAATAATTCAATTTATTTAATGAGAATGTAAGGATCAAGGCCATGTGTTTTAGTGTTGTACTAGTCAAGATAGAGGTCAAAAATACCTTCAAGAGGAGAAGATGTTTCACTATTCAGGGATGTTTATTCCTCTTTGCTGATTAAACAATTTTGATTTATCATTGTCTCTAATTATGGCTCAATGTGGAACCTTGCTAAGGGATGAGTTATTATGGTTACCTTGGTTCCATAGCTTATCTTGAAAGCTAGAAAGGATCAATCATCAAAAATTTATCCTCTTATCTTGGCCATAAAATTCCTAGATAAGCATATAGTAAAGTGTGCTAGAAGGTCCACCACCACAATATATTGATTGCATGATAGGGAAGCTTGGGTAGCCATGTAGAAACACTTTTAGACCTTTGACTAATCCTACCATCTTGGTTGGAGTTCCATCTACCTGAAACATGCCTTTACTATGTCGCTCATAGTTCAAACCTAGCTTATTAGCCACTACTTTAGGCATAATAGTAGTGCTTGCTCCACTATCCACAATACAATTGTGGACCAACTTACCTCCCACAATGAGTGTGAGGTAGAAGGGTGGAGGGTTTTTAGCTTTAGTAGAAGGATCCAAAAGATGATTTGGATAATTTGTGATAGCCACACTATGATGCTTTGAAGATTGAGGAGCCACATGCATGCTTGCTACATGCTCTTGCAAAAGCTCCTTTTGACTAGGTATATGTAGAACCTCTGAAAGGGATATGCTTGTCTTATTACTCTTTAATGATTCCACAATATTTAGAGATGGAGTATTTAATTTATCTTTCATTTTTGATGTTAATAAAGGAGTTGTATCATATTGTGTTAAAATATTGGTAGCTGCATTTACATTCTAATTTTATTGAGGAACATGGCTTGTAGAATGTGCATTAATTTAATTGGTGCTTTATGGCCTTAGATAGGCATCACTTGGAACTATTCGTGGCTCCTACCCTTCTCCCAATGCTCTCTTCTTGGACTTTGTATTGGCTGTAATTGACATGCCTTGATTCAACACAAAATCATCTTTTATTTGAAAATTCATCATTCCCACACTTGCATTGCTGCCTTCTCCATGACTATCCCTTTAGCTGGGACATGCTTCTTTTTGATATCATGTAAGGAGTAGCTTCCTCTTGTGTATTCAAAGAGTAGCTAGTTCCTACATCATCATGTGTAAAATAACCTTGAGGCTAGCCCCATTGGTCCATATGATCTTCTCCTTGCACTAGATTTTCAAGAACTGGAACAATAGCCTTTACGTGAGGAGTAGAATTTAGATTATATGCTTTGGGCTGCCTGTTTTAACCTTGTTGATTTTGTCCTCTCCCTTGATAATTATATTGGGATGGAGCTATATATCCTTGTTGAGGATAGTATTGTGCATTAAGAGGAGCACTTGCTTGACATTGAGCTTGCCTGAGCTGAGCTCTCAATGATCTAATTTCTTCATCCTTATCCACAATGTTATCCACCTTCTTGGGAAAGGCTCTTGGCTTCACATTGGCAATGAGAAATTGTGACATGTTTAGAGCTTCAATTAAATTGTAGGATAACAAAGGCATGGAAACTCTTATAAATAGTCTTCCAACCTAAATTAAGCTATTCTTGGCTTCAATTGCTAGCTCGTATGCACCTATTAGAGTGAATCCTCCCATTGACTGCAACATAACAACAACATCAGTACCAATCCCTTTGAGGTATGTTGGGAAGACAAAGATAGGAGGACATCTCATGATTGGTGGCAGCCTATACCATGTTCTTTGAAATCTCTCATTGAAATCTCCTATGGATTCATTTGGACCTCTTCTTATTACATTCAATTGATATATTAAGGAAGCATGATCACACTTATTTTTTAATCTTGTCACCAATAGGTCTCCAAAGCCATCCCAACTTGTAATGTAGCCTTCCTCCAAAATTCTATACCAATCATGTGCTCTTCATTTTAAAGAAATAACAAGCAACCTAATGGCTATGTTGGCCCTAGTAATATTATGGAAACCATAGAAATTAGAGATGTCTCTAATATGTTCAGATGGGGTAATATGACCCTCCCCACTGAAACTAAAAAGATTTTTAGTAGCATTTGGAGAGATGGGATCATATTGAGGAAGATCTATTGGGTTTTAGGTATTAAAAGTAGGGAAGGGTTGATGTCTACTATCTCTCTCATTTCCTCCATTTCTCTTCTTCCCCTTTGATCCTCTATTTCTTCCTCTTATTCAACTTCTTCCTCTCATTGAACTTATTCAACCTCTTCCTCTTCTTCCACAAAATATCCTTGCCAAGGATTTAATAGGGCTAGGAGTGGTTTAGATTGTTGTTCTTCAGGAAGAACTTCAGCTAAAGGGGCTTGGTCAAAACATCTTAAGGACCTTGTAGGATAATGTATAAAACTTGGTCTAGAACCAGGGATTCATACCATTTTGGAGTTGCCAAATGCTAGGTTAGGGGTATTTCTACTACTTTATGCCTATCAAGACCAGTATTCACCTTGACTTAGCAATAATTTAGGTCCAATCAAGCATTTTATAACTATTTCCTCCAAATATTATACCCTAGAAGAGGGTTGTTCAGGCCTCGTCTAGATTTGGGCAATTGTTGGGATATTTATAGGATTGTGGGTGTGCCTATAAGTGTAAATTAACCTCTAGGTTGAAAGGGCTAGCTCCTTGTATTAGCCTTTTTTGTGCAATAAAGCTGCTGAGCTAGTTTGTATGAGTGAAAAGTGTTAGAAGTTTGCATAAATGAAAAGCCTAGTCTAAAATGGTGATACACCAAGAATTAGTATCCACATGTATGCCCTATACTTAGGCATAATACATCAAAATATAGTCTATACCTCAAGCTCTAGAATATTCCAACATAAGTATTTCAATGTAGAGACAAAATTAATGAGATCACATAAGGTAAATAACTAGAAATACAAGATGTATAGTCTAGAAAAGGGTTACACAGGTGGAAAATTTCATATAGTTAGAGTGCACTCTACATGATGTGTTGGATCAACTCTTTTCTCAAAAGCATGAAGGGTAGAGAATAGAAGGATAAAACATCACTTGTCAGTTTGTGTCTCTTGCATGCCCAGGTAAATACCAAAAACATAGAAAGAAAATATACGTATGCTTCTTTGCACAAAGGTGAGAAAATAGGAAAACATTATAGCGGGGCTTCACTATACTATCTATGGATGATAAAATAAGAGCCCAAGAGTCTTATTTATATCAGAAGAGGGAGAGAAGAGAGAGATCTTGGGTACCAAAAAAGAATCTTCCAAAATGGTTTGGCATCATCATCTTAGTGAAACTAATTCTAGTTGTTCTCTCATTTCAATTGGAGTTTGTCCTTCTCTTTGATTCACCCTCTTAAAATGACTAGGATCACTACAAAACTAATGGTGAGATGAGCCTCCATAAGAAATGGCTTGGATCACCACTGCAAACCTTATATTCTTCCTAAAAGCTTCTACATTTTGCATTGCAAACCCATTCAAGTTTTTTGAATTGTTTTACTTATAAAATGTATAAGTCAAGCATGTTGGGAAACCCAATTTGCACTATCCTTGCTCTTTTGGGTTTTTTAATTGCTTCTACTTATATAAAAATTTATAATCAAAGATATTTTGTAAACCCAATTTTGCTTTTATTAAGACCCTTTCAAGGTTTTTGGGTCCTACTTCTTTCTTGCTTCTTTAGGTTCTATAAGGCTCATTACTTATACAAAGTATAAGTGAAGCCTTAAACAAATCCCAATTTTCACTGTAGAGTCATTTAGGCTTTTCCAATGACTTCACTTCCTACTTGAAGACTTTGGGAATGAACTTGACATCCTATGACATGTCACCAAGTTGCACCCCAATAGCTAGTTCTTTATATTAAATTTGACATCCTATGACACATCACCAATTTGAACCCCAATAGCTAGTTAGCTATATCAAAATTGACATTCTACAACATGTCATGGGAATCCATTTGGATCAGGCTTATTATTTCAAGAAAATGTCTTGAATTAATTCCTTCAAATAATTTATCTGAAGGAATTCCTTTAGGAATTTTTGCTTATGGGTAATGGCTAGGTCCTGAAGGACACTTTGGAAATTATCCTTCAAAAAAGTTCTAAAGGACACCCAGGGAAAGGCACAAGGTCCCTTCAGAACTTTTTTGATGGGCATTTCCAAAGACAAAGGGCCCTTTAGGAAAAATTTCGAAGGGTAACCTTGGATAAAATGTGAAAAAGTGCCCTTTGAAAAAATCCAAAGGGACACTTGGGAGGAAAGGACAAGGTGAAGTGACCTTCATAAACGTTTAAAGGGACACTTGGGTGAAAAATTACCCTTCAAAACTTTCTTGAAGGGTCATATGGACAAAAAAGTGCCCTTCAGAAAAAGTTTGAAGGGACACTTGCGGGGGAGGCAAGACAAGAAAGGCCCTTTGGAAAAGTTCCTAAGGGCACTTAGAAGGGAAGTGGCCCTTCAGAACTTTTTGTGAAGGGCACTTCAGGTAAAACAAATCAGGAAAGGCTAAGGCAAACAAGGCAAAGGGAAAGAACAAATAACAAGAGAGAAGAGCCCGAACCAAGAGAGGTTGAATGGAAAATACAAACAACTAAGCAAGTGGCCAAACATAGAAAACGAGCCAGTGAGAAATGAAAATAGCCAAAGGGAAAACACATGTTGGTTATGAAAAAAATGGTCAACAAAAACCTTGGGATTTACTATGGTTAAATGTAGATAAGTTTGCACATAATATGGCCATGTGCCACTGTAAGTCACTAGTTATTTGACGGAATACATTAATTAATTAATTGAAAGGACACCTTCATCTATTTTTATTGAAAGGACACCTTCCTTGTTGTTTGCCATGAAACAATATGCTTATTAATTTTTTATAGGAAGGGATCCAAAAGGGCACACATGCTACCACTCATTCATTGAACAACATGCCCATGCCAATAGATAGAGGAAGTTCTCTTCCCAATTTGTTCATTAAGGATCAGGATAATAGTTTAGGGAGCTCTAATAATCCAAAACTCAAATTTTTTTAGGAGAACACATTATTTAAAAAATAATATCTTATAGTGTCGCAGAAGTATAATACTAAGATAAAATTAAAATGAATTCATTGTTTTTTAATTAGTTTGTAAATGACTAGAGAGAGTATTTCCACCAAATACAACAAAAATGCAACATAGTGAAGAAGAACATTAGGAAAAAAATGTAAATGTGAAATGGATGTTATTTACTATAAGTGTAAACTTTGTATAATTGAAAGACACATAATATATTCATTGATTATGATTTATTACAAGGTGGAAGATTGGAATTTATCCACATCGTTGAGGATTAAAATAAATTGAACATGTCTCATGCTCTACAAGCAATGAATTGTTTTTTTTTTTTTTTGATATAGTTATCTCTAGGTGTCATTCAAATTTTTTTCGTAAACTCAACCCCATAAAATACCTAAACTCACAATCAAAAGGTTAGCTAAAGGGACTATAAATTCTGTATTAATCTCCACTTCTTTGAGTAATTCATCTATGTATGCTATTCAATTCTAGGTGTTAGTTATGAATAATGTACAAAAGTTCATGGCTATAAATACTCCATTTATAAACCTAACATATATTTACCATAAGTTAGGTGGTGTACCTCCCTTACTATCTCCCAATAGAAATTACACTAACCCTACATTCACCCCAATCTATGTGTCCACACCTTTTTATAGACATACACCTAAACTACTGTCAACTTAACTAGATCAAGGTAATCATTCACTTTCATTTGCTCAAGTGTTGGTGATCTCTCTACATCATTTCCATTCTCAAGTTAAATATCAATAGGGATATTTACAATATGTTCCCATTATAGATATTAAATATTTGTTACATGAGGTGGTAAAGAAATTTAATCAATCATTCTTTAACACTAACATAATGTTGCATATATATACTTCACACTCTTCAAAAACTATCTAGAGTCATATGAATGCATGCAAGAAAGCACATTCAAAATTTAGCATTTAGAAACTAATGCAATTATATATTAAATATCACATAATGAGAATGTGAAATTTTTGTTATTTCTTATAACTGCAAACACTATACCTTGGCAAGGTGCACAATATATTGAATGATTATGACTTCATGTGAGGTGAGTGGTTGGAATTTTTGCACATCACTAGAGGATTAAAACCAATCAAACATATCATGTTCACTATGCAAGTAATGATTTATTTTTATTTATAATAGTTGTAACCTCTATGTGTCCTTACAATTTATTATTATAAATCAATGCCATACAATAATTAAACTTGGTATTTATAGGATAGATAGAAGGGACTATAATTATTGTAATAATCTACACTTTGATTGTTTCATCTATGAATTTTGTTCAATATTATGGATTTGTTATGAACAATGCATAGGAGTTCATGGATGAAAACACTCCATTTACAATCCCCACATATTTTTCATGTAAGCTAGGTGGTGAATAGTTCAGGCATGTCGTTTAAGCTTAGTGCATTTTAATGTACTCATGACCTTTTTCATCATTTATTTGTGGGGTTTGTACACAACATTTAATGTTGTAAACCATAAGATTGAAAAACTTGTAAGAATATTATTGTATGTTCAAAACAAAAAAAATTGAACATTGACTGGTGAAAGTTACGATGGATGATCCTGAAGGAAACAAATTTATGTAAGAGATATATGCAGAGGTGGAACATATGGTATGCAATTTTATCTATCATAATATATGGTAATTTTTTAAGTTCACATATTCTTTATTAAATCTAATCAGTTCCTACATTGATCATTTTAGGAAAAATATATTAGCATCCACTCCTCATTACGAGTATGCCCTGAGTTTGGCCTTTCTGGTGGATAGATTGGAGATGTAAAGAGGGTTTTAAATAGTTATTGAATAAGTGGGGATATTTTTGGCACCATATAGAGACAACCATTCCATGATTTCCAATTTATAGTAAGGCAAACTTTGGGGGCATTTAAGTGTTTTTCCTATATAGATGCAGACACAAGAAATATCAATGAGGATGAGAGGAAATCACATGTACTTCTCATGATTCTCACATTTTTTGCCATGCAAAATTTAATAGATTTTTCACATTTGTAGTGTACTTAGTAAATGCTAACATTTAATTTATATTGTGAATTTTTATGCCATGTTTAATATTATAACATGACATGGTAGAGTAGAGCCATGGAAGGGAGAGTGATCATCACTATTTATATGTCTTAATTTTTGTAGATATATAACAACAATTGATTGTAATCATTTTTTTTATTTTGTCATTTTCATAGATGCTTCCAATTGTATGGAAACAATAATGTAAAATAGACCAATTTCGACACTCTTTATGGTTTTCTATGTTGTTTTATAATGTTTTTTAGTTAGAAGGGTCAGATGGAGACTAAGGTTGTGAGGTTCACAATGACATGTACTTATTCCACCCAAATGTTAATATTGGGTGTACTTACTTTTTTTCCTTCATCGGACCCTTACATCGTACACATATGGATTGACTTATATATGTTGAGCATTATAACAATAATAGGTGGAGTCTAATAATGTTGATGATGAGGATAATGTCATTGATGATGATGATGATGATAGTGACTAGATTCTAGACACATCAAAATTTGATTCAAAGGAGGATGAACCAAAACTTGTAAGAACATTTTATTTTCTTTGGGGACCTTTTCATTACTTTATTCATGTATGCTTCTATTCTAAGATGCATTCTTTGGTGTTCCACAATTTGTTAGAGAATATAGGATTATGGAAATAGGTATAGGAAAGCGAGATGTGTAATCTTGCTTGTTGTGGAAATGCAACACATTCTATGGTGATAATGGTTTTCCATTCTAGTCATTTGAATACTTAATGCTCATCATCTATAGATTCATTATCATAATCTAATTCCAAATAGGCTCCTAGGATCTTGACATCAAGAAAATGAAATTGAGGGATAACACTTGCTTAAGAAATTAGGGAGTTTAGTTACCAGTACTTACCTGAATATGTAGAGTAAAAATTGTAAATTTTCAATCAATCTTTGGAGAGACAACAACCTTACATGTTGACACCACAAATCTAACTGGTTCAATGTTTGAGCTTCAGTGGATAACCATCCTTGTAGTTATAGAGGAGCATAAATGTCTTCAGCCATTCACAAATCACCTTGTGAATTTGTGAGCAAAAATCAATTGAAAGTATAAAAGTGAAGCTAAGTCTCTAAGCCTGCACTCAAAGTAGCCTAAGCCAAAGCCACAATCCATGCCCACCATCATTATTAATTAAAATTTACTAGTATCTAGCATTGGTAATCATAGACACACGACATAGTACACTCATGATAATTTGGAAAAGGCTTAATGCAAATTTAAAATGCAATGCGATGAATGCATTAAAACAAGTTTAACCTCCATTGGCACTGACTAGCAAAACACATTGGCAATTTAGAAAATCAAATGACAAGTTGTATACTTGTAACTATATGTTTTAGCAAAATGAAATAGCCAATTTTTTTAAAACAACTTAAAGTTTTAGTGGAAATGTGGGACAATGCCATTGGAACTAGGAATTTTATGTCAAATACAAGCCATTAATAGAGTTCGTGGGTAGTGGGATGAAGTCTTGGGAGTTGTAAAATGGGTAGGTGTAGCCTATAGGAGGCGATAGGACTAGGCATTGGATAGTAGCCAATAGGCACTAGGCTAGTAGCTATAAGTTTACCATATAGGACTAAGATGCCTAGATTAGGAGCGACATGACCTAGTGATGGGTATTTTTTAACCTCACCCATCTTTTATCATTTTAATAATTACTATGCCATTTTTAATGGTCATGCAATTTTTAGATTTCACCTTTTTTTTACTACAACTTTTTTGGACTTTTAGAATAGATTCAAAACCTTTTATGAACTATGATGGGTTCAAATTTGACCGCTTGACACCCATTACATCCTAATCTATATGCCCATCTTTAATGTATCTCTAACATGTCCATAATAAAGTATAAAGCATACCAATACAACTGAATATGGTAATGTGATGTCATCCATGTTCCCTTCTTCAATGTATCTTTAACATGTCTAAGTTGAGTGGATTGAAAACCTTATCCATTTCACTTCTAATGCTTTTACCCCAACTACAATCGATGGGCATGTGATATTCTGTTACAGAGTCTAACAAAAATAGAAATAGAAGTTGATAAGAATGGGAGTGAGCAAAGATTGGATGATCGAAGTAGCCTTTATTCAAAGTGAATAACATCATCCCAACTCAAAGCATTAGTCTTTTGCCGTTCATGATGTTAATCTTCCTATGATAGATTTGCAAAGTAGCTCACCACCAGAGGTGGGAAAGGCATGCAGAGACTGGGGATTCTTCCACCTCATAAACCATGGCATTCTGACACATCTTCTCCATGGACTGGAATCTATGGTAGCTAATTTATTCTCATTACCTCTACAAGAAAAGAGAAAAGTATCAAGAGATGCCCAAAATCTATTTGGCTACTATGATTTTGAGGTTACAAAAAATGTGAGGGATTGGAAAGAGGTGTTTGATTTTGTTCCTCGACAGACAATTCAATTTATAGAATCTTTGAATCCAAACTACCACGCTATGGTCACCTTCACAAACTAGTGGCCAAATCACCATTTGAATTTCAAGTAAGCCCAATAAGCCTCTACATTAATAGTTAATCTACATCTAACTAGTTAGTTCATAATTGAATTAGCCATTATCAATATAGCTAGAAAATCGACAAAGCATCTATAATTAATCTATATCTAGTTTAAGTAGAGCTAGTTAGTCTTGAGATCTAGTTAATTGCCCTATCCCTCCTCTCTCTATATATAACTTATATATCCCTCCTCTCTATATCTAACTGGTCAAAGTTCTCCTTTAGTTAATTAGAGCTAGTTAGTCTTGATTGAGTGTAGTTAGTTCATATTAGTTAAATAGTTCTTAAGATATATAGGGATTGATAGTATCACATTTGTATTATGAAGTGTTCATCTTTGTAGTCAGTATTCGGTATCTAGTGAAAACATGGGTTGGTCATAAACATAAAAGAAACATATTAAATAACGTATAATTTCATTTGTAGATCTTTCAATATTAATTGAATTTTTATATTTCTTAATGTTTTACTTGTCCAGCTCATAATGATAGGGCCATCAATACATTGCCAACACTTTATTGATGGCCTCCGTGGCAAAATTTGAACAAATTGTCTTCTCTAGGCACTTTTTCATCAACGATTTTTCATTTACATTCACATTATTATCTTTGACATTACTCTTCATAAGCAATCCCTCTACCATGTTAACTAATATTTATAAAAATGTATATATAATTTAAATAATGTAATGGAAGCTACATATTGCATTCATAATGTAACATGTCACTAACTTTGGATTCATTTTTTGTCATGTTTTTTTAAATATATCATTGAAATATAATGTTATTTTCCCTCACCATCACTTCCCAGCTCACCTTGACATCTTTCACCACTTGTATGTTTTGTATGGGCTTTGTATTTCCCACCACTTTGTCATTGCTCAATCTCATCATGGAAAAAAACATGTTTAAGTGGATTAAACATGCATACCTCATGTTCAATGTGGTCCTTGAGGCTTCCCAAAAATAGGTCATTTATATTTTCATCATAAATTATCTCAACACATAAAGACAGGTTCTAAAAATTATGAATATAATCATTGACTGAACTAGCTTGTCATAATTTTGTGAGTTAGGTGAAGTAATTCTCTATCACACTATTGCTATAGCATAATTGCAACTGATTTATAAAAATTGTCCAGGTGACATTGAGAGTCATCATTTTATTTTAAGCACACAACCATCTATACCAAATGAATTGTTCAGGTTTTAGATACAAGGATGATATGGTAACATTTTGTTCACATAAGATCTAATGCAATTAAAAAATATCTCCATTTGGTTGATCTAATTAAATTTATCCTTTCCATCAAATTTACGCATATCTACCTTTGGTAACAAATTTTGTTATGGCAAGGTACTTGGAT
Source organism: Torreya grandis (assembly GCA_037957365.1). Taxonomy (NCBI): domain Eukaryota; kingdom Viridiplantae; phylum Streptophyta; class Pinopsida; order Cupressales; family Taxaceae; genus Torreya; species Torreya grandis. The sequence goes on from JARHVA010003555.1 coordinate 371,291, forward strand.
TTGGATTAGGCTAGTTGAGAGATCTACCTTGGTGGGGTTATGTAATAGTGATGGTTGATTTGACTGATTATTTTGTAAGCCCATCATGATATTTGATAAAATAGATTTTATATATTTCATATCAGATTGTATGCCTTGCATCTCACTTTGAATGCCTTGCACATTATAGTCAAGCTAGCTCACTTTATTATCTATCTCAGAGAATCATGGTATAAAGGATCCAACAAATCCCCCTTATAAGTACATATCTTCCTTGTGAGGAGTTTTACTTGGGGTTTTGACACCCTTTCCTTCGCCCCTAATTTGCAGTCCTACCATAAAAGGGCTTGACAATATCAACCCTTATTGACAGTTTTGACCTAACTTTGACCAAGCAATTTTTTGCTTATGTTCGCCTCAAATCTGAAACTACAAATAATATAAATGAGCTATATTTTTTTAATATTTATGAAAATCTAAATAATGCTAAAAAATCCTTGAATTTCACACTATAGAGTGAATTTCTGAAAACCCCTAAAATGGTGATAAAATTTTCAAAGTAGATTCAATTTTCAAAGGTGAACCATTTGAGAGATATAGCCAAATTTTAAGATCTAGGGTTTTTGACCTAATTATGGCCAAAATCGACACTTTGATACCACTTGTAATGATATTACTTCACCAAATAAGTAGAATTAAAAAAATACATCACAATGATATGGAAATATAGTATAAAATATGAATAATAGATAAGCCACTTTGAGTGGAAACCTCCCATATGTTTTCAATAAGAAATGGATACTCCAATGTGATGATAAAAAACTACCCACAACCTCCTAGATATAATCTATCTAGGACATGGTTACTCCATAGGCCAACTTACTAACCCAATGAAAGCATAGAGAAATATGATATAACATCAAAGATAAATAAGTAAGCCACAAGTTAGCTATTCATATCTCAATACATGCGATAGGTTAAGGGCGTGTCAAGGTCTTCATCCTACCCTCAACAAACCACTTTTTCCATAATTGTATGTGTAAGTCTACATATGTGATCTTAGGATTATTAGGCCTAGAATAGGTTTATCAATGTATAGATCATCATCAAATTTTGTCATGAATGAATGAAAATAAGAAACATAATCATTACACTTAGGTTCTTAACAACTAGCTCCACTTATGTTTCAAAACGTCTTTGTCTCTATCGGCACTCATATCACCATATTACAAATATATCTAGACCAATTCAAAGACTTTTTCCCATCCTCATAGTTTATCAAATAATCTTGACAACTTTCCCTACTTCTTCCTCTGTCACAGTCTCTCCTTGTAGCCTTTTTTTAAGGATTTTCCCTTAATAGGGACTGGTAGAAAACTATTTTAATAATCTAAATTAAATATTATAAAATAAATTCTATATTATTCTTTAACTTCACAAATTTTATTGGATCCACTCTATTTTGACACCCCTTTTCTCACTCCCTTTTAGCCTCTAATTAGGCCTATTAGGTCTCTTTTATTCCTACACACTCATAGTCATACTAAAATATTACTCAAACACTCCGTACACATTTGAAACATCAAAATTATTTTGAGGCATGTTTATTCCTATGTGTTCACCAATTTTCATGTGTTCTTGATGGTTAGAGTCCCTAAAAACCCAATTATGGTGCGAAAAGCCTAACTCAGGGTTGTATGCCCACTGAAACACCCAAGAGGGTTGATCTTATGATTTAAAAATTCTAATGAAATTTAAACCTAATGTGAAGGTAGTTTAAGGTTTATTTAACCCCAATGATCCTTTTCTAACCATTGTAATCTACTCTTGTGCCTAATGCCCACTCTTTTCCATCATACTATGTTCAACTATGAGAAAACAACAAGACTGTATATAGATAAGAGAGGAAAATTTATTGTTTTCAACTTCACGAAGAGTTTCACATGTCTGAGACAATTAGTTTAGGTCTATTCAATCTCCTTTTTCCTTATAAAAATTATTGGATCTATTCTAAACACTTTTGTCTACCCTTTAGCATGAACTTAGGGATTGATTATGTATATAGACACAATTTCACAAAGGTTTTGAATACTTTACAATATAAAATTTATATATAAGTGAGTGTAAACATCACAATAAACTTTCAAAACATTGAGATCAATAGCTTACAAATGCATATGAATAATCGGATCAACTTTCTTTATAAATTTTCTTTAGACTCCCTGCATTCTCAGTCATTTTACACAGGTTATAAGAATACATGGTATGAGAACATAGTTGTTACAAGTTAATTCCTAAAAGGGGAATTTGTATTAAATTGAACTAAGGTTTTAAAAATATTTAGGCATATGTAACAATCATGCTAAACTTCACCAAAAAGCTTCAAGGCATTTCACCATTATATCATTCTCCATTACTTTAATTACATAGTCATTTCCTTGCATACATACAAAAAATAAGGGTTGTAGATTTATTTTTCAAGAATAATAAATATTCTATTCATTTTATTTGGGTTCATTTTATTTTCACACTTCAGATCCACCCCATCCACTCTTGACTAAAACATACATTTACCTATCTTTTTATGTCATGTAACTACTCTAACTAACTTGTAACTCCCTCTTAAACATTGCGTAGAGTTTTAAAAAACCTAACCACTAATAATGAGCACCAAGGTGACTAATCACATGAGTCACATATGAAGTTATGTGACACTAACTACTTGAGGATATTCACAACCCCCTACCAACATGACAGTAACCCAAAACCTTAGGCAAAAGTTTCAAAATTTCAAACTGAGAAAAATGGCAAGAAAATACCAACGTAGTCCTAATTCAAATTTGAAAAGGAATTATCACATAATATTTAATACTACAAACATCCTATGACCAAAATGACTACAAAAGATTAAAACATATAAAATAGATCAATATTTATAAAGGGTAGTGATGCTCCTGCATCATTTATCAACATTCACATTACTTTTGTTGACTATGAAGGCCCTGTAGATTCATGATATCATAAGAGAAACGTTTATAATTGATTTACCTTCCCTCATACCTGTATGTCTCTCTAAAAATTCTATTACTTCTCACTCTAGGCAGATAGATTCATATGGTTACTTGGTTGAGTGTACAAGGTTCTAGTGAGCTTGTCTTGACCAATTTATTTGATCATTATTTTAAGTTTCCTTTTGACCTCAAATGAAATTTTACTTGTACATGATCTCACCTAAACTTAAATCCCATTATCATTCTGTGTGTGTATTCTGTTTAGGTTTGAAACCAACCTGAGCTACTTAGACCAACTTGTAGGTGGTCATTGTGTTTTTGGGCTAAATTTGTAGTTTACAATCTATGAAAGTCAATGAGTAACTCAATGAATTTTTTACTATATTAAGAGCTTAGTTAGCTTCTTTTGACTCTATGAAACCTTGCCAAGACCCTTGTATCATTATTTGCACACACATTACCTTTCATGTTTGCTTAAGCCATAGCTGTAAGTGGTTATTGAGAGATAGTTTTGAGAATTGATCATAGAGACCTGGTCTTATTAACTAGGTTATTGACATTTGATAGTAACCAAACATCATTAGAAGATTTCTCATATTCAACGTAGTTACTTTTAGGCTAATTAGTATTCTCTTCTATTTAGCCATTCATGTATGCCTTCTTTGTCATTCCTCTATGTTTCCTTAGACTCTTCATTAATGTGTTTGATCACCATATGAG
>JARHVA010003555.1:380000-502500 GCA_037957365.1 Torreya grandis
ATTGCAGATTTAGTTTTCAAGAACAATATATCTTCTATGAATTCTATTGGGGTTAATTTTATTTTCATACTTTGAATCAAACCCATCCACCCCATCCACTCTTTACTAAAACATACATTTACCTATATTTTTATGTCATCTAACTACTCTAACTAACTTGTAACTCCCTCTTAAACGTTGGGTAGAGTCTTAACAAACCTAACCACTAATAATGAGCACCAAGGTGAATAATCACAGGAGTCACGCATGAATTTAGTTGACACTAACTACTTGAGGATCTTTAAAACAAAATTATACCATTGAAGTCCCCTACCAACATGACAATAACCCAAAACCTTAGGCAAAAGATTCAAAATTTCATACCGAGGAAATTGGTGAGAAAATACCAATTTAGTCCTAATTCAAATTTGACAAGGAATTAGCACCTAATATTGAATCCTAAAAACTTCCTATGACAAAAATGACTACAAAAGATTAAAATATGTAAAATAGGTCAACATTTACAAAGGGTAGTGATGCTCCTGCATCATTTATCAACATTCACATTACTTTTGTTGACTATGAAGGCACTATGGATTCATGATATCATAAGAGAAAAATTTCCAATTGATTTACCTTCACTCATAACTCTATTTCTCTCTAAAAATGCAAGCACTTCTCACTCTAGGTAGATAGATTCATAGAGTTACTTGGTTGAGTGTACAAGGTTCCAGTGAGCCTGTCTTGACCAATTTCTTTGATCATCATTTTATGTTTCATTTTGACCTCAAATGACCTTTTAATTGTCCATGATCTTACCTAAACTTAAACCCCAGTATCATTCTATGCACTATGTCTTCTCTTTGGGTTTGAAACCAACCTATGCTACTTAGACTAACTTGTAGGTGGTCACTGTGTTTTTGGGCTGAATTTGTAGTTTACGATCTATGCAAGTCAATGAGTAACTCAATGAAAATTTTAACTATATTAAGATCTTAGTTAAATTCTTTTGACTCTATGAAACCTTTCCAAGAACCCTGCATCATTATTTTCACACACTTTACGTTTCATGTTTGCTTAAGCCATGGTTGTAGGTGGTTATTGAGAGATAGTTTTGAGAATTGATCATAGAGACCTGGTCTTATTAACTAGGTTATTGACATTTGATAGTAAGAAAACATCATTGGAAGATTTTTCATATTTAACCTAGTTCTCTTTAGGCTCATTAGCATTTTGTTCTATTTAGCCATTAATGTATACCTTCTTTGTCATGCCTCTATGTTTCCTTAGACTCTTCATTAATTTGTTTTAACACCATATGAGAGCACTATGAGGTATAGATCTAGTTGAGTAGATCTTATTTGATTTTTAGGTCTCACATATACATTCTCAAACCTTTTCCATACTAAAAACATGGCTATATTTTAACCCTTAAAACTACTGAAAATGGCTAGACACGTTTCAAATTCTAGCTTCAAGTGGAAGAAACATGAAAGTTTACATGGAAATTTGTTTTATTCTGCACTGTGTAGAGAAGATTTCCTAGTGTATGTAGAGGCTATGAGGGAGGTATCACTTAAATTGATAAAATTAATTGTGTGAAGCCTTAGCTTAGCTGATAACCACCTCAATGAATATTTTAGAGATGATATGAGCTGTATATGGTTGAATTGTTACCTGGAGTGCCCAGAACCTAAGCTAGCACTGGGTTTGGCTAGCAATAAGGAGAAAGACATGCTCACTTTGGTTTACCAACACTATGTTGAAGGCCTCCAGGTTAGGTGAAAGGACATTGGTTACTGGTTGCTCATCCACCCCCTCCTAGACTTCTTTGTCGTCAATGTTGGTGACTGTGTATAGGTAATTATTATACTTATATTTAAAATAAAAATAATACTCTGGTTTGATTGAACCAACATCCTTTGCATTCACATTGGTATTACAAATGTGGAGCAATGATAGGTATGAGACCATAGAGCATAGAGTGGTAGTGAATGATAGGTGTAGACACCTGCCAATTACATTTTTCTTTATTCCTTTATAGGATGTGATGGTGAATCCTCTAGATGAGTTGGTAAGTGATGAGGATCCTCCCAAGTTTAGGGAATACAATTTTGGAAAGTTCAATAAGTGGAGGAGGGATAGCCATTTTAAGAACTTGGGAGTTGAGAATCTTCAAATCTCTCAGTTTAGGGTCTAACTAGTTTTTGGAGTTGATATGAGATTAGAAGGCAATGGAAGAAAAAGAAAATCAAAATCTCTTCTTACCTACTTCTAATGGAAAACCATCATACTAAGTAATGCTAAGAATATTTTAGATTTACAGATAACAGTACCTTAAATCAGACAAGCTAATACACCTAAGATTTGCTAAGTTGAGGAGCTAAAAGCTTCACTAATGTAGACATGGAGGAGGGTGCAGAAGGGTTGCTGAGTGTCACAGACACCAGCGTCGGTCAGGCCAACCGACGTCAGCAGGTAGGAGATAGGAAGCGACTGACATCGATCAGAGATCGGCCAGCATCGGTGACCCCCAGGTGGACATGGACTGACTGGAGAATCAACAAGGTTCTTTAGGAGTGTATGATCTTGGTCATCAGGTGAGCATGACTTCTATAGGAGATCTACATGGTAAGTAAGATCATTGATATGAAGGTGTATGTGTGTGCAAGGTCAAGGTTCACAGGTGTGCAGAACCAGCTTGATCTGTAGGTGGAAGATTAGATAGGATAGCAACACAAAAGAGAGCAGTATCAGGAGAGATCTACTTGGAGTACAAGTGTGTACTTGTGGAGTGCATGGAGCACTTGTGGAGTGCATGGAGCACAGGTATAAGGTGAACACCAACTCAGTGTGTGAGTTGGGTGTTGGGACCTAAGAGAGAGAGCTTTGAGGAGAGAAGTATTGTTCACTTGAGGTGTGGGAAGCCTCTGAAGAGGTGGTGGAGAAGAAGTGGCATCTTCTTTATTGTATTCTTTTCTGTATGAGTATTAATACAAGTTGTGTATTGTCTCTCATATCTTGTGTTATTTTTGGATTCTAGTTACTTGTTGATTTTGGTTATTTTTGCAGTCACTTACGGTCTGATGGAAAGAAGGAGTAGGTAGAAAGAGATTGTTGGTTTGTGGAAGATCAGTAAGAAGGAACTGAAGAAGCAGATGTTGCAGGTGATGTGGCACAGGATGCTCTGGGAGGTTTCTTGGGTAAAGTTGAATCTTGTCTTATAGATTCGGTTGCCTCTTTCCATGCAGCCCTAGATAGAGGAGCTGGTGAGCCTTGCCAAAGAATAGGCAAAGGGGAAGTGAAGCTAAAATTGGAGGCAGCCAACACATGGGTGTTGAAGGAGGTCATGTAGGGCCCAGGTTTGGAGATGTGGCTAGTTTCTTCAGAAGAGTTGGGTGATGGAAGATGTACGAGAACTCTCACAGTAAATGCACTTGAATTCACTAGTGGTAAGAAAATAGGTACTCTTTATCTACTTGTTTATATTACTGATTCTTCTTTTATTGTGGAGACGTGGCTTCATAGGCTTGGTCACATGAGCAGGAAGGAGATGCATGTTCTTAAGTGGAAGACAGATATATTTGACAGGCTTAAGAAATGGAAAGCCTTGGTGTTCTCAGAGGAGATGGCAGACATAGACCAGTGGATGGGCTGGATACTTCTAAGCAGGGTAGTTTGGACATGGGGATTGATTCAAAGGAGCTCACGGGTAAAAAGTCATCACTCATAGAAAAACATAGGTACCGATGTCGACAAAAAAATTGGCATTGGCGGTAGGTAAGACTGACATCGGTCATGAGGATCGATGTCGGTAGCAGGAGGACACCAACGTCGGCAAGTTGGTAGTCAGGATAGGTGCAAGAACCAATGTTGGTTGGATGCAGACTGTGGGATGGCTGAGATCGATCACTGTAACAAATTTTGGGTGGACAGTGAGCTATCAAGGAGTCTCAAACACCCATACAGAGGATTGAAGACGTAAGTAGGCCTCAAATTTGTTGTTCCTCTTCTTTATACTAGTTGTTGACTACAGAGCAGGAAGGATCCAAAAAATAGTGGGAGTGTGGCATGGAGAGATTTTAGAACCAGACGGGAGATTTGGTAGGGTTTCCAGCTGGTATGTTAGCACTACAAGACAAATGGATTCCTTAGTTGAAGAATAAAGAGAATGGATACATGAGACAGAAGACCAAGTCATAAGGTCTTGAGGAGCTGCAGGACAGTGATACAGGTTTTGACAGGTGGAGGACGAAGCATGGCTTTAGTCAATGTCAGGGTAACCATTGTGTTTATCTTACCAGGGGGATGATGGTCACAACATCATTTTGTTGTTATATGTGGAGGATGAGCTTGGTACAGGTTCAGACATACAGGGTTTTGCTGAGCTAAGTGTAAGATTAGTTCAGTGGTTTGCTATGAAGAATTTGGAGCAGCGAAATTCTTCGGCATGGGAGACATGGGAGATCACAGTGTGATTTTGTCTCCAGTGGGAGCTAATGTGAATCAGGTGTTGGAAAGATGCAGGTTGCAGAATCGGAGCACACCAAGGGCTAGACAGTTCAGTGTCTAAAATCACATGAGGTCTAGTATAGACCTGAGTTTGCCCAAGCAGTGGGTGTTGTCAGAGAGTTAGGTGCCAATTCGGAGGAGTGGATTCTCAGGTATTTGAGAGAGACCAGCAGCAGAGTTTCATGTTATTCAGGGTCAGGACTTCACTACATGAGATTATAGGAACGGATGCAACAAGGTACTCGGATGACAGGAGGTACACCACAGGTTGTGTGGTGGGTGGTCTTCAGGATTGAGCTTGAAGAGGGATATAAACAAGGAAACAGATTAGACAGGGTACAAGTATAGGTAGAGTGTAGCTATTTATCTCCAAGTGGGAGATTGTTAAGTTGTGGAGCTAAAAGCTTCACTGATGCAAACATGGAGGAGGGCACAGAAGGGTTGCTGAGTGTCACATACACCGGCGTCGGTCAGGCCAACCGATGTCGGTAGGTAGGAGACAAGAAGCAACCGACGTCGGTTAGAGATCAGCTGGCGTCGGTGACCCCCAGGCGGACAGGGGCTGATGTCGGTCACCTGTGTGGTTTGACTATGAGTATATTATGGGCAGTTAGTTGATGAACCAAGTGTTTGCATGATGAGAGCTAATTATAGACTGAGAGTTGCGGATCTAATTATTGTACTAGGTGTATAATTATTGTTTGGATGAGTTCTATATAATAGACTCATGGTTGTATTGTAAACTTGTGCTAGGGAGTAATAGAGCATTATTATAAGCTCCTTCTGTGTGTGTGAGGTGAGCAATGGTGTGTTCCTCCTAGTACCACAGTACCAAGGTGGGTGCTGGATTGAAGAATCAACAGGGTTCTTCAGGAGTGTATGATCTTGGTCATCAGGTGAGCATGGCTTTTATAGGAGATATAAATGGTAAGTAAGATCATTGATATGCAGGTGTGTGTGTGTGTGTGCAAGGTCAAGGTTCACAAGTGTGCAGAACTAGCTTGATCTATAGGTGGAAGATCAGATAGGACAGCAACGCAATAGGGAACAGTATCAAGAGAGATCTACTTGGAGTATAGGTGTGTACTTGTGGAGTGTGTGGAGCACTTGTGTAGTGCGTGGAGCACAGGTATAAGGTGAACACCAACTCAGTGTGTGAGTTGGGTGTTGGGACCTAAGACAGAGAGCTTCGAAGAAAGAAGTACTGTTCACTTGAGGTGTGGGAAGTGTCTGAAGAGGTGGTGGAGAAGAAGTGGCATCTTCTTTATTGTATTCTTTTATGTATGAGTATTAATACAAGTTCTGTATTGTCTCTCATAACTTGTGTTATTTCTGGATTCTAGTTACTTGTTGATTCTGGTTATTTTCGCATATTAAGTTGCTTGGTATTTGGTAATCAATTGTGTGCTTCCGGTGTTTCGTATTCCCCAACAAGATTTCATGTTAAAATCTATCTTTGATAGATATAACATTTTAGATGTACATATATCATTTTGTGCCTATTTTTATGTTAAACCTCTAAAAGTCAACATGAATATGCTATTTTGAGTTTATATAAAATATCAACAATGTGAGCTTAGAAAAAGATTCTTACAATTTTACTTTCTAGCAGCTATGCACTATCATTATTTTTTTAAAGAGTATTAGGGAGGGGTTAGTTTCTTATTTTTAAGAGGGTAGTATTTAGAAATTATACGAGTCTTTTTTCCTTGATTCTTTAAATTGTGTAATATTTGTAATTGAATAAAGCTAGTAATATTTTATTATAAAAGATTGTTTATATAAAATATTTGAAAGGAATAAATTTATAATTAGTAATTAAAAAAAGTAGTGATATAAATGTTTATCTTATTGTTTTTCATTTTTTGAGTTTTTTTTCTCAAATAATAATAGTTCCTTATTTTAAAATATAAATATTTGATTAATATTTTTTAAATGTCTAATAATGTATATGACTCTTGTGAACAAAATTATAAAAGTAGTAGTTCCTAGTATGGGACCTTTCAGTTATGTTCTCTTACATTCATCTCACATGTTACATGATTTAGTTTGTGTTACCATAAACACCTAAAAATGACTCACAAGTATTTATTAGTCATACTTGTTAAATTATCTTTTTTGTATTAATTTAAATTCAAGTCATATATACATATATGTATTTTTGTGTATTTTGGCATCCAGTATTTATTGTCATAGAAAAATTATTTAGCAATTATAGGTATTATAGAGACATCAAAGAAGTATATAAAGAGTATTTATTATAACACTCAAATTCATTTAAAAACACATCACATTGTACTAGTTTCCTGATTCTTAAATTACTACAATTATAAGAATATATGCTTTTATATTGTACATTATTGAGGCCCTGATAAATATCAAGAAAACTCAAAGACTAATTAATATAACAAAAGTCTCAAAACACATCATTTTCCATGTTATTTTAAATTATAACTACCTAATTAGGCCACAAAGAAGAAAGATGTTTTTTTTGTGATTAGAGCAAAGTTTTAAAAAAACAAACAACACTTTTGGGCTCTAGAATGGGTAAGCACATTTGTCAAAAAAGTGGTACTTACTTGAAACTTCTTAACATTGTACTCACTATGGTTTTGGCACCTAGAAGCATAACTGTGTATTTTGATGTAGAATAAGTATTCAACATTCTCATTATCATGCCCCAAAATATTGAAGAATATTCAAAATGTATATATAAACTCTTATATTTTTTGCTCTACGTTTTAGAAAAATATTTAAGTCTATTTTATTATTTTACACGTGTTTAGTCCTAATTAAATATTTATGAATATTTGTGTTCCAATTTGATTTAAATTCAACACATATTCATACTACATTTTTGTGAGTCCATGACTTGCTACACCTCGTTTAGATTTAGATATTGCTTCATATTTTGATCAAACTAAATTTTATTAAGGTTGTTTTTTGTGTTTAATCTCCTAAGGTTATATCTTATTTCACAAAATAAAAAATTAATCTCTTAAATTGTTCTAGAGTTTAGTCTATTATATTCTTCTATTTACTTGATTCCAAACACTAAGTTAATTTTAAATATCTGAAATTCTATTTTCAAACTATAGTGTGCTTGTCAAAATTATAATTGTTTGGATGCCTTTTTTATAAACATAATATTTTGAAATTTTATCAATTATTTATTCTTTCTCTCATGTAAGAACCCCTTAATTCTCAATCACTATGAGTGCATGCTTTAGAAGGTGTACCAGAAAAGGGGTAGACAAACCATTGGTGCTTCGCAAGATTTTTTTCCACATACCACCACTTGAAACATACAAAACCTTCTCCTATGTGCTTCCCTAATCCTTGCCTCCTAATGTAGATAAAATTTTTCATTCTCTTCTAACCCAAGCTTTGACACCTGCAAACACAAAACTCATGCCTTCATTCTATATAATCTCTTCTCTTTGTCAACTCCTAGGCATCTTTGACTCACATTGTTGTCTCCCTTGAACCCTACATACATCTAAAATTATTCCTTACATACCATTCTAATACTCATTCCACTAATTCTCTCTCTCCTTTTCAACTTGCATCTCACTCATTCCCTCTTTTATAGTGTACTATTCATTCTCAATCTCTTGTTCTTTGTATTTCATACACTATCCTACAAGGCTACTATCTCAATATCTCTTCTCTAATTTTTGACTACATCCTTATGACTTCCATAGGCTTACTTAGACATAACTAACTATTTTTATTTTATTCCCACAAACCATCCTTTCCATAAGACTCCTAATGTAACTTTGCTTAACTTTACACTAGCCTTGTAGACTTTTTTTGGGCTATTTCCTTCTGTACACATAGGTTAAGTTCAATATTAAAAAATTAAATACATATAAAACCACCATATATCCTTCTTAATCTCTATACAAATTTTATCTTACCAACTCACATTTTAGATGCCTTATCTCACCACTGGTTAGGCCTAATTAGCCTTTTAAGCCATGTTGTCAACACAGTTAGCCACACATAGGTTGTCTAGGTCAATTCAGGTATGGATCTTCCATATTCCTTTTCTCCATGATAAAATCCATAAGACTACAAATTTTTTTTGAATTCTATCTGTTGAAACAATAGATATTCCACTTTTAGATTTTTAACCCTAGATTAAGGTTTCTAAGACTATGATAGGATCGAGAGGGCTCAAAATACTTTTAATGGATTTTTCATTGCTTTCAAAACTTCTTAAGACCATAAAAAGGTCTATCTAACATCTATACACCTTTATAAATCATTAAATTATCTTAATCAACATTTATTCATCTTCAAATCACTTTCAATCCATGACTTTCACAATGTTTAACAACAAAGTTTTCCTATAACAAAACAATACTAGGTTCTAAGAGTATTTTAGCATGTCTAAGGTTCTTAGACCATTCCACTAAGCAATTTTCCTTCTATATTGACTCTCTTTACTATCTTCATGCCATAAAAAACTCCATACCATGCCTTATTTAAACATTCAAGCTAGTTATTGGACTATGTATTGAAAACATGGCACTCCCAACTATAACCCATTTTCTAGTTTGTAACAAACACCTACATATATGCAATAAGACTCAAATAAAAACAGGTTTATACCTTCATAAACCTCTTTGACACACATTCCATGCTTGTCTTAGGAAAGTTCCTTCAACTTTGTCTCTTGTTTTAGAAGAATATGCACATAAAACTTGTCTCAATCCTAAACATTCATTACAAACATTGTCCTACAAACTATGAGGATTTTAATTCATCAACTTAAATTCATAAATATTATCAATATGAAAACATAGGATATTTTTCTTCAAACATTCTATCTTTATTGACTTCATTCATATGTATATACAACTATGTCTTGAGGATAGAATAGAAAGCTTAAAAACTTATTTATTACTCATACGACTTTGTACCTCTACCTCTCTTTTCGTAATTATAACTAAATCTCTGAATCTTCTTTGACTTCTATCTATGAAATAACTACCCTATTCTATTCTAAAAATTAGTAAATTATATGGGAAATTGCCTTCCTTGCATAACTAAACTTTGACAAATACCTTAACATATGGATATTACACTCACTCTTCTCGGTTTATGTTATTTTCCTCATGTATTTTACGTGAAATACCTTACTAAACCTATCTATACTAATTTGGCACCCTAAAACAACATTTGTCAATATGGAATTTCTTGATACACACTAAAATTGACTAACATTATTCAAATATTTGAATGGGGTTTTGGAGGAAAATTCTCCCAAGCCAGGAACACCCCATATAATACACTAATGACCCTTCAAAATACTCAATCCCCTTCTAAGGGTGATAAAGGACTGAACAACCTTACTTATGACTATCTTTACATTGTTTACATGATGCCCCCGCATCATACTCTTGGGGAAGAAAAACATTTGAAATCCAAATGAAATGTTGTGTTTTCTTCCTTGTCTTCTAGTTCTTGTCACTTGGATCATAGACAACTAATTTTGATAACTCATGTTTTAGATGCTCCTCTTTTCTCCTACACTTGCATCAATCAAATACTATTCTACTTTATTTGTTGTAATGATTTCTTGCATAATTTTGCACTTAATGTGCATACATTACTTGTTCTTTTCCTTTGAGATATGGAATTTATATCCCCAATATATTATTTTTATATGTACACTCTTATCTTCTCATTCTATCATCACCATGCTTTCAATAAGAAAAATGGAAATTTCATGCCTAGTTTCTTTATTCTATTGTACTGTTGCAACTAATGCTTGCTTCTGCTATCTTTTATCCTTCACCATGTGAATATCATCTACTGTAAGTAGCTTCTATTCATTTTCCATAACATCACCATGAAAATATCTTTTTAAGGCTTCCAATTATGCCTGTCACTATTTAGTACTCACATATATAAAGTAACAATCAAATTACTTACCTTGGTCAACCAATTTTACTTCATTTTCAAAGCTTTCCTTGAGGCCTTCAAATTAATCCACTTCTTGTTTATCATCCTCACTATCTAGCTGGATACAACTATTATCTTGTTCTTTGCTCAAATTCTTCACCCCCATCTCAAGGTACTATTCATCCTCTTGTTTACTTGGTTCCTCCCTTAACCAAACCTTTTGCATCTCTTTCTTGAGTTGTTATCATAGAAACCTCTTCTACCTTATTTTATTTATCTTATCTCACATCTTCTTTCTCTTTATCTATAGCTTAATTAGACACTTGATTTCCCTCTTCCTCATTACCCATCCATAACATGGGTTATTACCTTCCTTTTATTTCTCTATTATAACCAACAAGTAATCCAACTGCTACCTCACTTCAATCATCTCTTTCTCCATCTCTCTTCTTCGTGTCATCTTGCACCATCTTCTCTTTGTGGTACCTTCTCTCAAATTTTCCCTATATTATTTTTTATCTCTATTTATTAATCTTATTTAATATGTCTCTCAATATCTTGGTCTCACATAGACCTATACTTCTTTGACAATCCTCATCCACTTGCCACTTCATGACCTCTCTCTTGGGTCTCTCTCAATCTCTCCTGACCTCACCTGGGTATATCTCTTCTATTGTCCTTTCTCTAGGATTACTCTTTATCTATCCTCAACCTAAATTTTAATCTCAATCTCTTGATATTTACAAAAACTCTCTAACTTCATAATAAGCCTCACTTTCTTTAGGGTTTCTTACCACACTCTACTTCATTCACATCTTAACACTTTGCATGAACATATCAAAACATAAAATGAAAACTTATTTCAACATTTACCTTATTTTTTTGATAAAATTCTTGTTATTATTTCCATGAAATTGATATGGAAATGATACCAAATAATTTAGAGAAATGATTTCATTCTTTACTAACCCAAGATTTGACAACTACAAACACAAAACTCATGCCTTCATTCTATACAATCTCTTCTCTCTGTCAATTCCTAGGCATTTTTGAATCACTTTGTTTTCTTCCTTGGACCCTACACACATCCAAAATTATTCCTAACATACCATTCAACTTCTCATTTCACTCATTCTCAATCTCTTTCAACATGCATCTCATTCATTCACTCTTTCATAGTATGATATTCATTCTCAATCTCTTGTTCTTGGTATCTCATACACTATCCTTACTAGGCTACCACCTCAATATATTTTCTATGATTTTTGACCATTTACTCATGCCTTTAGTAGGATTATGTGGACATAACTAACTACTTAGATTTCATTCCCACCAATTATCCTCTCCTTAAGACTTTTAATGCAACTTTGCTCAACTATACACTAGCCTTGTAGCCTTTTTTGGGGCTATTTCCTTTTGTAAGTTCTTATTAGGTTAAATATGTAAAAAATAAATAAATATTAAACCACATATAACCTCCTTGATATCTAAATTTTTTTGTTTTTCCAACACACCTTATATATGCCTTATCTCACCACTAGTTAAGCCTAATTAGGTGTTTTAAGCCATGTTGTCAACATAGTCAGCTACACATAGTTTGTATGGGTTTGGAACTTCCATATTAGTTTTATCCATTATAAAACAAATAATAATATATATATTTTTTTAATTTCAATTAGTTAAAATAATATATATTCCACTTTTATTTTTCTAACCCTAGACTAGGGTTTCTGAGACTGTGACAGACTTGAGAGGGCTTAGAATGATTTTAATGGATTATTCATTCCTTTCAACACTTATTAATACCATAAAAAGGTATGTATTATTTTAATACATATTTAAAAATCATTAACTTGTATTAATGAACGTTTCTTCATCTTTGAATCACTTCTAATCCATGACTTTCATAGTGTTTAACAACACAGTATACCTCTAGTACAATAATATAGGGTACTAAGAGTATTTTAGCATGTCTAAGGTTCTTAGAACATTAAAATAAGGAATTTTACCACTATATTGACTATCTATACCATATTAAAACCATAAGAAACTCCATACCATGCCTTATTCAAACATTCAAGCTAGTTATTGGAATATGTATTGAAAATGTGGCACTCCGAACTGTAACCCATGTTCTAGTTTGTAACAAACACTTACACATATGCAATAAGACTCTAATAAAAATATGTTTATATCTTCACAAACATCTTTGACACACATTCCATGCTTGTTTTAGGCAAGTTACTTTAACTTTGTCTCTTTTTCCCAATGAATATACTCCAAAAGCTTGTCTCAATCCTAAAGATCATTATTTCTTGCAACAACTATCGATAAAAGTTCATTAAAAACATGTTTAATAATTATAAATGATGTCATGGTAATTTAATGAAAGTGTCCTAGTTCATGGATGAAGTTCCTTGATAACCTAAGTGACAATAATAAAGTCTGCAATATGTTTGTCTTAGTGTAGTTGAAGTTGCCTTGGTTGATCTTTTGTTTTGGCATGATTAGAGATGGTCAGGGATGACTATGGTGTATTGAGAATGATAAATATTTCCCATTAAAAGTGTTATATGATTTTATTTCTTATTTTGTATGAGTATAACTCATTTGGTAGTCCATATTTTTCATCTGGACATTTTGAGTCTAGTGGTAGAAAACCTGAATAGGCATTTTATTGACATCATTTTTTCCACATGTGGATGAATCAGGGTTTGTTGGTTATATGGTTTTCATCACATTAGTAACTAGTTTATATGTAATAATTTTCAATTCATGTGATGAATCACAGTCAAATATATGCAAGTTCAAAGTTGGGCTCCCAAGTAGTTTGGGAGTGTTTTCCCATAGCCAAATTTGTATGAGGTAAGAAAGACCCAAGTAATTAGTTTTATGATGGCATATCTTGCACATGTGGATGTTTCAAGATAATTTAATCATATAGTTTTTTTTTTTTTTTCATATTTGACTTATTCTAATTTTTAGATCATGTGATGAAACACGTCAAAAGATATGCTTTTGTAGAGTTGCCCTTCCAAACAAGTTCTTGACATAGTTGTATCTATGAGAGAAAAATATGATTGCAAATTTTAATGTCATTATATCTCACACATGTGAAGGATTCAATACCAGATTGATATATTTTTAAGTTTTCCTATGTAAGGCTATCATATGGTCCATGTTTTAGATCATGCAACTTAGCACAACTAAAATTTATTGTGGTCCAAAGTTTGCCTTCCACGCATATTGTAATGGCTCCCATACTTAGTTGGTTTTTTAAGAGATAAAGATCATGAACAAATGAATACAAAAAATTTCATGGGTGATCACATAATATTTATATAATGGCATGTAGTAATTTAAATGGGTCAAAGTGATAGTTGGTTAACAAAGTTAAAGATTAGGCTCCTTATAAAAGGATCAATGGAGCATGTTCATTCCAAGGTGTCAAGACGCATCGAGATGAGAACACATGTTTAAAGTTTGACGCTAAGAAAATTTAAGGAAAAATATCTAATGGTGACTATGTGTTCTTATATATTGATTGAATGATGCATGCTACATGATAAAGTTACCTGATCTGTAAAGATGGTGCATGTTGAATCAAGACTGTAAAATTGCATGAGATAAGGTTAATTTTTTGAAGTTTAACATTTGGAAATGGTGAAAAATGAGTTAAAGTTTTAAAAAAATAAATGGTCTAATATTGATCTAAATCAGATAGGACATGAGATGCGAGCATAGTGCTTGATGTTTAACTATGACCATTTGCATTTGAAAATTTGAATTTAATAAAGGAAAAAACTAGTCTATGATTTTTGGACCATATCTTTTGATCCAAGATGAATTTACTCATGGTGTAAAAACAAAAATGGTATAATACTACATGGAACATCTGTAAATATAAATTTGAAGATCTAAAAGTGTGTTTAATCAAATATATTAAAGTTTTAAATTTGACTATGTGTTCAATGTTCATCTATTAAGAACCTGGGAAGGATGTTTAAGCTTGTGTTGATGTTATTTCAATGTCTCATGATGAATTATCTATTTTTAAGTGTTTTATAATCCATGAGGATGATGTATGGGCATTAGAAAATTTTGATCAGACATATTCAATATGAACAAAGGTTTAAAAGTTGATTGTGTATTCGTTCATGGTGATTGTGTGTACAGAATGTTGTTTGAGCAAATTATGCTTTAGCAAAAGAGTATATTATCAACTTTGATAATTTGAGAATGTCAAAGGGGTCATGTGGGTTAGGTCCACACTTTTTTAAATGGTATTATGTTATTAGTTTGTTCATATAAGTATCAAAAATGTGAATGGCTCTTCATAAGACCTAAAAGGTGACTTAGGCCTATTTGAAAGTGTGTTGTGGTTAAGTGTGACCCATGTAAGATACCTAAAGGGTGAAATCATGTATTTTGGCTCACAAGGATAAATTATGGAATTGATAATTTGTGAATGTTATATAAATATTTAAACCAAATGAGATGATTTTTAGGGGTTGTGGATGTATGTGGGAGACTTGAGATACTTGAGCAAGGCTTGTTGATGAAGATGATAGGTAGTCTACATGTAGGATGAGTTGCTGCGTAGAAATTATTATTGACTATGTATATGACCTATAGGTCATGTTTATGATAAAAAATATTATTATTTTAATTTAAATATATGTAAGTAGGTCTAAATGTTTATATGAGGATATTTTGAGTGAAGAAGGGGATAGATTATGGCATGCCTATGTGAGAGACTTGTATGAGATAGAGAGGAAGTTTGTGTAGAGGTGAAAAAGTAGTGATACATCATCATGTGTTGAAGACGTCAATTCTAATGTGGAGGTGTTCACTTGAAAGCAGCGTCTAAATTACTTGATCTTCCTTAAGGGCATATACTCCTTGTGAAATAGGTGTTTCACTAAAGGCCTTTGGTCTAAAGGATTTGATCAAGGTGTTTTTGTATAAAGGAGTTGACCAATATTTTGTTTGTAATTTATTATAGGATAAGAAGTCCATGTGTTGTAGGTTTGAGAGAGGGTTTTATTGCCCATGAGGGTTTCCCAAATAAACTATGTGTTATATATTTGATCTTGTGTATGTATTGAATGAATGAGCTCTCTTGTTAATGTTGCTTCATCATGTTGATATATGTTGATTGTCTAATAGGTTGAAAGGTTTGGAATTGAAATATAAATATGTAGGCTCACTGATTCGTCCCCCCCTCCCCCCCCGCTCTTAGTGAGTGTACCTTTAATAATTGGTATTAGAGCAGGTCCTTCTTATAAGTTTAACCACTTAAAGGTGATCAAAGATATAATAGATGAAAAAGATAATGTGGCTTATCTTCAAGACAAACTAGTATGTGCTTTATTAAATTTCAATGTAAGCATGGATGATATAAATATGCAAGGAGTTAAGGTGCAAGCATGGATGATATAAAGATGAAGGAGATAAGGTATGATATATCTATAAGCTACCATATATACCATAAATAAAGTAATTAATAATGTAAACCTTAAAAAAGGATTCCATTTGTATTTTCATTAAAAATTTAGAGAATGATGGTTTGTAAAAAATTAATCCCGAAGTTAAATTATAATATATAATACTAATAATAATTTTTTTAAAATTTTAGATTCACATAGAATGCTACTTTCAATTATATCATAATACTAATGGTTAGGCCTTTTTTTAAAATTTAGATTCACATAGTAGTGAGTTATTAAATTATTACCAACTAACCTCAACATAACAACAAGAATTAAGATCCAAAGAGAATTTTTAAAATTAATGTTTAGGTGTTCCCCATGCTAAAGATAAGAGTTGTGATGTGATTTTAGTATTTGATGTTAGAAGTAATATATAGAGTTGTACTAAAAAAATTGTATTGTAAATTTGGTGAAGTGTAGAAAAGTTAAGTTTGCAGACGTGCAAACCTTCAATCTACATCATTTATATTTTTGTAAAATTTTTAGATCCATCGCTTAGTCTAAAATCAATTAAATATATGTGTGATTTATTTTGATTTAGTTCTTTGGCATTGCAAATTATGATTTATATTTTTAAGATTTGTGTCGGAATCATCTGTGATCTTGGCATGTATAATAGACCCTATCATTCAGAGTCATGAAAGGACATTTTAAACATCATGTTCAGTTGTAAGGGATAAATTTGATGGTCAACCTTACATGTCATGCATTAAATATTAGTATGCCTCTATAATATGGACCCAAGGGGGCCTATTGGTGATAAATAAGTAGTTTGTAATCACTGATCTAGGTTACGTTCTCATTGGGCTAATTAGAACTTTCAACAAGTGGCCATGGGAACATATTAAGGTGGGGCCCACACTTTATCATATGAACCAAATGACACATAACTTGGATGTTACATATCGAAGTCTACTCCCATGTCCAACTTTGAGAGATCCTCCTTCATTAAGCCAAACATCTAAAATGATGATAATTCTATTGATGCATTGTAAATGCAATGGCTAATGGGTTGGTTATGTCTAGTCCCGCCCAATTTCAAATCTTATTGGGTACTAGGCAACCATTTGGGGTTGTCTACTGAAATCAGTGGCCAATGATAACTATTGGTTATTGGTTTAGTGTTTTCAAGAGACTTGACCTTGTTGTGTCTTGTATCAATAAAAAATATGTGTGTGTGTGTGTGTGTGTGTGTGTGTGTGTGTGTGTGTGTGTGTGTGTGTGTGTGTGTGTTCATATGCATGTGTGCCTGTGTATACATATACATACATAAAACAACATTTTATATATTTGTGAAATTTTAAGATCCATCACTTATTTTAAAAGCAATTAAATCTATATATAATTTATTTTATTTCGTTCTTTGATATTATAAATTATGATTTATATTTCAATTGGTGTGAGTTTCATCCATTACTTTGACATATGGAATAAATCCTACTATTTAAAGTTTCGTTAGGTAACTAACCTAAACACGTCATTATCTTATTATAATTTAAGAAATTTATAACTTTCTTATATAAAATCTAATATAATCATATTAAAATATGAGAATTGAATACAATCATTTATATGAAATAATGTATATGTAAATCACATCCCTTTCTATTTAAATGCTTCTCCAAAAATAATGTGAAGAAGTGTTATGAAAAAAAAATGACACTTTATCTTTCATAAAATGACATGCACATGATCTTAAATACCTATTTTAACTAACCTAAACATATCATCATCTTATTATAATTTTAAAAATATCTAATTTTTTTAATAAAAAGTCTGATACAACCATTTATATGAAATAAAGTGCATGTAATTCATATCCCTTTTTATTTGGAATTATAAAATCTTGTTTAGCATATATTTTAGTTTGTTCTTTATAAACTTACATGAATATAATGTGTCATTAAATTTATAGAGTTTTGTGCATTTCCCATTTATCAATTTTCAACTCCATGTACATGAGACAAATTTTCCTCATAGATATAATTCATGACAAGAAGGGTGGACCCTATACATATGAGAATAAAATAATGAAAGTGTGATGAGAAAAGTTAATATGATGGTGATTTTTTTTAAGACTAATAAATGTTTAAATATCTTTAAGTAAATAAATTTTATCATTATCTTTTAACTAATTAATAATTTTAAAAATATTATTTCTATATTTTTCAATTTTAAAATATTTAAAAAATTATTATTAAAACTTTAAAAGTTAAAAAATATTCAATTAATCATATAATTTTCAATGTAAAATAATGAAAAGAAAATATAAGAGGTGATTGTAATATATCATTCCACAGTAGGAAATAATAAGGTTTGTAGGGGGTAATATGAAGTTGTGAGACTTTTTTTACCATCATGTGGATATTGATCATGTCTTCCATGTGGGGGTTAAAGTTGATGGTCATCCATACTCATCAAGAAATTTTTTTGTGATGGTTTTTAAATTAATATCATCTTCCATATGACATTCATTTCTCTTTTTGACTTTCATAATTTTATATAGAAACTAGTTAGTGATTGTTGTTATTACATATGGTGAAGGAAAAGAAGGTTCACTATGACTACACACATTGTTTTGATGATGTTCTATCATGAAAAGGGCTTGTTCTCCTATTTTCAATATGAGGTTGGTCTAATGGAGTTGTAACAGTGTATAGGAATAAAATGAATCTTTTCCATTAAAATAGGAGCCTTAAATTTTCATTTCAACAAAAAAAATCCCTAAATTGGTGGGGGCTCAAAATTTCCTTCAATAATTTAAGAATTTTTCCCGCTAATTTAATAATTTCTTTTTACTATGTGTGAATGATTTTTTTTTAAAGATTTTAAAACTAAAAAAAATATAAATCATTTGTTTATATATAATTCTCAAAATATCTCTTAAAATTTCTCAACATAAAAAATAAATAAAATTCCATGAAATTTCTATACTAAAAAGCTACTAAATTTTCTTAGCAACACAAGGTGAAAAACATAGAGCATTAAATTAAACTTGTTCCATCCATAACAATATAGTCTATTAAATTTAGAATAGAGTCCCTAAATTTGAAATCCAACACCTTATAAGGTTATTGCAATTCCAATCTCATAAGGATATTCTACATGAACTTATCCTTTGTAAAGATCTCCTATAGAAACTAGGTTTCTAAAATAGTGCCCTAACATTTTCCCATGCTCAATATGCTCCAAGAAAAAATCATAGGAGGAACAAAAATCCACATCTTGTAATGTAAAATACAACATCTGCAGCACCACTACACTGGTTTCAAAGTAAACACCACCCTTTTTTGAACATAAGAAGTAGTAACCCAATGGTTTATAAGTGCTTTGCCTTATCCTTATATGTGTAGTAATTTGTTGTGAACTAGTTATGGTGCAAAACATCCCTCAAAAAGTTGAAGCGTTGGTTTTCAAAGAGGGAAATGATCAGAGTTATGGTCATTATGAGCTTCCATAGATCATTAGAGAAAATGGATAATAGATTTCAATGGTTGATGAGTTAATTGGATGGGTGTAAATAGAACCCTAGGAAAAATGTCTTGCTTAGACACTAGATGACAGAATTGGCCACAATATTTTTCACTATCAATTGCCTGGGCAAGCCTTTAGTCTCTGAGTAGAAGAAAACCAAATGTTAGATAGAATAGAAGATTTTGGTTGTATCTAATTGATTCTATTATGTCTAAAATTTGATTGTCTTTTGGTTTGTAAAATGACAATATCAATTTTCAAAGAGGTCTGGACATAGTTTAACTTCTACAAGGTACATAACTGATGATGGCCATCATTTTGGCTATGAACATTTAAAGAATTTCCCTCACCATGTCATTTTTTTCATTGATAGATCAATGTCAATAGGCTCATCAGATATGAACCCCACTTTGGTAAAGTTTAATAACCATAATTATAGGCTTAGATGCATTATGAGTATATCCTTTGTAGACATCATCCACACATTATCTAGCACAATAAGACATTTTTTCTCTTATAGATGGTCATGAATCCATTCATCTTCTCTTTCCTTAGATACCTTACCATCCACAATTTCACGTTTCTCTCTTCTCAAGTTTTTATCACTTTGTAAATGTGTGTGGGAGACTATGTCACTTTGCAAATTCTTAACATAACAGATGTGAGAAATAGAAAACCAAATAGTAATTTCAAACCTAGATTTTTTGTTATCTTAGACATGTTGGAGAAGATATTTGTTGCCCACATGGTCCATTCTAACGGTGACTATAACTTTAACATGTGAGTTCTCTAAGAAGCCCACCATATGTTAGACCTTTGACTCTATTCCAAGTGGGTGTGAATCTCTGGGTATGAGACATAATTTATTCACTTGTGCCAATGTACTCATTGAATCTACTTCATTTATAGATACCTTAGCATTGGGTAACTCTATTGTAATAAACTACTTTCCCTTTTCAATAATGGGGCTCATTCCATCTCTAATTTTTTTAATGCTTTGCCCCATTTTATGGTGAAGTGTCCATTAATTAAAGCTCAAATCCCATGACTGAGTAATGTTACCTTACATAGAATCCACATCAAATTCTTGAAATATGTCCTCTACCTCCCAAGCAATGTCTTGAATGCTTTGTAGCCATCTTTTACAGACTCTTTTTTTAGTGCACTCTTAACAACTTCATCCAAAAAGCAATTTATATTTTTCAGCCATTTGAAGTCTTTTTCAAAGCTCACTAGTAGGTTTACCTCATTATCCACTTATTGAATGACCATCTCACATACCCTTGTAACAAATTTTTTTGCAAGTATAGATTCCATATTTGAGTTCACATAGAACTCAAAGAAAATAGAGTAGCTAAATGCAACTAAAACTTCAAAACCTTGGCTGTAATGTGAGGGTAAAATTGCTCAAAACACTAGTATATATAATGAAAACTTCTTCCCATGAAAGCCATCTTTCTATTATTTCCTTCCAAATATGGAAAAAATAAGAATATTGTGGACTCCATAGGAAATAAAAAATAAAGAGAATATAATGGGAATAGGCAAATTCCTAGATAAAGTTATATGTACATTTATTTATGATAAAATATATTCTAAAAATTTAGACAACATGAATAAATTTGTACTGGCATGGTAAAACAGTGCTTATGGCCATCATTACACAACAAATACATGTATAATGTTGATCTAAATTCAACTAGTTACTAGTTAACATTTGAAATGATTAGTCAAGAAATAAATACATAATTATACAATCACATCAAGCAAATATGAGAGATGCCTATAACAAAGAAGATTGATTTATTTAGAGGATAATATTAAAATAATAAACTAACAAAGGTTTAAAGAACAAAGGAAAAAAATTGTATATTCCCAATGAAGATCCCATCATAAAGAATAAAGGAAAGGCTAAATAAATTATAAGTTCCCTCATGCATGAATGAGGCTATTTTGAGATTTATACAAGCCCACCTTACAATAGTTTCTTATGATTTTGTATCAATCGTTCCATTTGATACTCATTCAACTGCATTTGTAGAGATAGTCATGGTCGTAGTCACAATTTTGAAAATATATTCAATGCTTGACTATTTCAATTCAAGATTTCATAAGGCAGATCTATGAATGCACTTAAAATATTGCAACACTCTCTTTGAAATGAATGACATAAGATCAAGATATTCTAAACGTTATTTAGGAGAATATTCTTGGTTAAATAGACTCAAAATACATGTTGGAAATATGATATGAGGATAACCTTAGTTACAAAATACAACTCTAGAATTGATTTGCCAAGGCACTAGTTCCATCTTTACAAAAAAAAAATCAATGTATATCTTCAAAAAAATCAAATGTATACCCTCCAATTTTGACTTAAGAAAGCACTATTAAAAAATTAGTGTAAGGAAACGTTGGAGTGTTCATTGGCTCATATGAAATACAATACCATTATAAATATGTCCACATAGAACATTCTAAGATATTTTAAATCTTTCTTTGTTTGACATCTTTTCAAATTTCATAAACCATGTTCTAGTCCACCCTTTATATATCAAGACCTATCAATGAAACTCGCATCAAGGCATCCAATGTATCCAATGAGATTTTTATTCTTTGTATATCTTTTATTATATTTTGTCCTAAAAATCTCTCATAATGTATTGTAATTGTTGGAATGGTAAGTATTGCTTTCCATAATTTTGTCATATTTGTAAATCTTGTATGCAAATCTATAGCACGAAAAACCTTGCAAAATTCCTTCATGTGGAATCTTTCATAAATAAAGTGAAGAGTATCAACAAAACTATACAACTCTTTTAAACAACCTTCGAAATCAAAGAAAGCATTTTCTCCCTCACACAAAGTATGTTAAAAAAGTTCAAAAAATTTAAGCAACCACCGCTTTGAATTTTCTTCTCCAGTACGTGAATCCTCTAGACAATGACAAGGGTTGAACAAATTTATAGAGTTGAAAAATGAAATATCTAGGAATCTTTCATTTAAAAATCTACAAATTTTTGAACATATTCTTTAGTAAGATTTTTACAGTTCTCTAATGACCCCTCAATGCAAGGCTTCATTCTCTATTTTGGTGCATCAACATAATCATTACACACATTTGGAATTACCACAAATTATAATTCATCCCTATGAATGCATTCATCTTGATCAATAATATATAAATAACCATATTTAATGCTATCTAAAAATTTAGACAAGTAACTTGTACCGTTTGTGAAAGTGTCAGACCTTAGAAACTACCTACTTAAAGTCTATATAGTAGAATCTATGACTTCCCCTAAAGATGTGACATCCACATTCTCTTCTTGAAATTTTTTATTCAAAATTTTTAGTTCACATAATATATCTGCAAACATAAGTAATAAAAATTGTACTAAGAAGATCCTAGCCTTATCATACCATGAGTCTCTTTTCTCACCTTTTCACAAAGTCAACAATGGAGGCATCAACACAATAAGCCTTTCAATAACCTATCCTCTTGAGAGCCATCTAACTCCATGAATTTGAATATCTTTAAGTGTTTCAAGTTGCGTGAGTTCCTAAAGATCAATAAATTCATTATGTCTTTTAGCATAATGTTGGACCCAAAAATATATCTTATTTGCTAACATTTCAACAAACATCAATTCAGTTAAATTTTTAGTAGCATCTAATGCAGCTAAAGCCTCGTGATGAGCAATGCAATGAATACATATAGGATTGTGTACATATTTTTTTAAAAGAGTAACAAATCCATTTTCACTCCCCACCATGGATGAAGCACCATCTGTAGACAATGATATCAAACTTTTATTTGAAAGACCCCTTTCTTTCTTCAAAACACATGTTGCATCATATATTGTTTTCCTTCTTCCATCACACACATTTATGAGGTTTAAGAATTGTGAAATAGGTGGCCCAACCCTTTTGAGTCTATAAAAGTAACATAAACTAGAAGGTGTTTCTTTAGGCTTCGATCTATACTTTCATCTAACATCAAAGAGAATAATGGACTGTCTAACATTTTTGCACTTTATCTCTCTTCAAGATAATTAGATATGGAAAAAAAGAAATCATTTTCAGCCATATGATTTGTATAATATTTATAGTCCCTATTTTTTGGCATGTTTGGTGTTTGTAAGTGGATTTCAAGAGAGCAAAGGGATCATATTTTGAAAGTGGTAAGTCTGCTTGCACAACCCAATAAACTAATTTCATGGTTGTGATGATTCTTTCCTTATTGGTGTCATCAATGCTTGCAATGTGTCTTGTAATTGATTTTGCTTTCCCTTCATTTCCACATTCCATTTTGGTTGTGAAATTTTATGGATGTTTGAATTTGCATGAGTAACTATTGCATCATGTTGAAAAGTAGTACAACTAGTTCTAGTGCCCCATGGTCTCACAGACTTGTGTTCTTCACAATATATGAATTTCATGTATGTTTTCCTTTCATGCATTGCACACTTTAAACTTAAATTTTAACTTTCCATTTATCTCTAGACTCTCTATTTCCTTTAACCCTTTTTTTTTTATTTTGTGTTGAAGCTCCCCCCTCTTCGAATTCTTCACCACAGTCATCATCACACCCCAATATATTTAAGTCTTCATTTAAATCAAAACTCTGATCCTCTTACAATGAAGCTTTTTATGTTCCAGACCATGCAAAAACCTTCTTGATTGAAGATCGGTTCTTTTTATTTCGAGATATTTTTTAATAGTTATTAGTACCTATACAAGCCAAATAATTAAAAAATAATTAGACATAAAAAATTATATGTTCATGTAACTATATAAAATTCATAAATTATTAGCATTAATTATTTTAAATAAATCTCTCTAAAGAAAAAATGTTAATTAATATCAACTGTCGTGTTTGAGAAGAAAACATGTGTTATTCCATGATATTTTTATGCAAAATTAGATGCATGACTCAAAAGCTATGTGGGCTTGGCAATTTAGAAATAATAAACATATATGGACCCAATAATATGAAAGCATAATGAATTAGATTAGAGTAAAAGACTATAGAAAATTTATGCAATGATTAGTTAAAACATAGTAGAAAATGAGATGTATAAAAAATTAAAAAAACAAAATTATGGCATACCAATATTTATTAATTTTTTATATTGATTAGTTAAAAAAAATAGAGGCCCACAGAACATACCAATATACAAAAATGGATTATATTATAATAGTAATTCTCTAATATTTTTTTATGGTTAAATGTTTTCCACATGGTGCATTGTTTCCATGTTGATCCTGTCTTCCGTGCTAAAGAAGATGGGGCAAGCCGTATTAGATTCCAGAAAAATATGCCATTATTATGTTCCCTTTTGGAAGTTGTTCATTGTTCACCATTGTTATATCCCCTAGCACCTGCCTGCATTTGACTAAAGCCTTAGCGATAGCCATGGTTCATCCTCACCCTCATCTACTACTTCTGCCATGACTTTAATGCCCAGCTTGGCTAGCTACAGTGTGCTAGCCATGATCTTCTCAATGATATGTTAATGATTGATTAAGCTAGCCACCATGAGTCAAGGGTCTAATGATATTCTGTAAACTCCATCATGAATACTTAGGGGAATCTCATGACCTTGTTATTCTAAATGGTATAAAAAACTTACCTAAATCTTGAGGCTTTACTTGTTTTCCTCATCCTGGTGGAATCACTATAGTAGACTATATTATATAATGTAAATATTTTTTTGGGTATAAATGATCTTTAGGTTTTGACTTCTGCCCCACCTCTCATAGATCACTTTGTTCTCTCTTTTCATACACCTCTTCCAAACCTAGTATGCCTCCTCCCCCTAGGCTCCCTCACCAACATACTACTATTCATTTCAACCATACATATGATGAGAGATGCACAAATATTCTTAAAACCAACCTCATGAGAATTTATGAGATTTTAAACCCAATTGAGAGAGATAATAAGCTATCCCAAGAAATTATGATTGTTGCCTTTAAGATCTTCTCTCTCTCGACTCATATTACTAGACCCCATAATGCCCTTGGTCATTTCACTCAAAATGCTTAATATCATGTGGATTGTAAAAATTTTCACAATTTATCTAAATGTATTACAACCCAAACACCCTCCAAAGCCAAATTTGTCCAAAATTTATATATAACTATTCCTAGGAAGAAAAAAAGACAATGCTTGTATAACAAATGAAGAGCTATCCTACACCAAATCCAATCTAATCCCAAGTCATTATGGAGGTTATTTTTACCCAAAAAATCTATTTATGCCACTACCAATACCCATGTATACGTATGTCAAATCTCTTTATAATGCTCCAAATCAACCCCCCATCGAAATGAATTCTAACTACTTAACTACCATTTTTTACTAGAAAGATGGTCCTTAAGGTCATTTTAAAACTCAAGTCTAATAAAGTCCAATATGTGGAAAATTTAAATGATAAATTCCTTCATCATAACTCAATTGTTCTTCCCATACATGTATCTCATCTTTTTAAATTTATTATTCCTCATGGTCTTCCCCTTACTTGAACATCCCATATTATTCATCCCATCTTCAAATCTGGGGATTGTCTTCAACCAAGGAACTACCATATCATCATGATTGAGTTTACTTTGTCTATGTTTTTTGCTATAGTGATAGATGATTATATCTCCAAGTGGACAAAGATGAAATGACTTAGGGAAAAAGGCTAAGTAGGATTAAGGAGGAATCACCAAATAAGTGACCATATATTCACTCTTTCAACCATCATTGAGGAAGAAAAGGCTAACAAATAAAAGGTAAATTTTTGTTTTGTAGACTTTACAAGACATCTTTTGATTCAAAGCCTTAAAGATTTGGGTCTTTTTGATTCATTAATTACCCCAATAATGACTTTATATGAGTAATTGTTGGCCATGTTCATATCAAAATGGGCACTATAGATAGCATCTATAGTACCATAGGTGTGAAATAAGGTTTTCCATTCTCACCTACTCTTTTTGGTTTCTATATTGATGAATTGGAGGATCTTATCTCCACAAATTTATGTGAAACAAGTAGTTGTAGCCTCTTTTAGATTTATATTTGTATTTTATTATTTACAAATGACATTATTTTACTTTCATGCTCAATTACAAGTCTTCAAAATTAGCTTGTTATATTGAGTAATTTTTGTGATAAGAATGGTCTTGAAGTAAATCTTACAAAGATAAAAGTCGCGGAATTCAATGTAACCAAGAAAATATCATCTACAATAAATTTGAAACACAAATCAAAATAGGATGAGATGGTGTACTCTTACATATGCTTAGGTAGGTTTTTATTTGGACTACCTTTTAGCCTCATGCCTACAATAAAAGCAAGACTTGGCAAATGGGATACAAATTTGACATCCTTGGAAAGACAATATTTTAAGCTCTAATTTGAAGATATCCAAACACATATTTGAATTTTTCCTACAATAGTTATTCACACACTGTTGTATGGCTATGAGGTTTAAGGCCCATACTTGAAATAAAATGATTTTAAACATCTAGAAAGAGTCTTCATCTCCATGTTATCAAATACCAATTGAGCCAAAAGAATGACTCATCACACAATTATTCTTGCAAATTTTAGGGTTTGTTCACTCTTTACTTGATCTATAATCACAAATAAATAAGTGTCATAGTAGCAGAAACACACTTGTAATGGATTGAAACATTAATATAACTATTTAATAAAAATTGACATTTTAAATGATTAAAGAATAAAAATCATCTTTAAAATATCTAAAATACACTAAATTTTAAGTGTGCAATAAATAAAGAGACAAGTTCAACAAAAATACCACACTTGATTTGATAATGGAGTTCGGTTATAAAGCCTATGTCTCTGGATCCACTCCAATGGGGGGATTACTCTTATTAAAATATTATAAAATATCTTTAAAAATATTTTAGAGTTACCAAAATCATCTTGAGGAATTTAATATGTCGAAGAGATACTCTGGAAATAAAACTATGTTGTTCGAGGCCTTTAGAAATCTCTATGTCCCTCCACCACTCTTATACATGCCTTTTCTCCACATAATAACACTAAAAAGCATTGCCTTCAAATAAAAACACATCATTTTATATAATGCTTGAGCTTTTTGGTGCAACAGTCAAACCCTTATCATTTTATCACAAATAACAAGGTTTGAATCCCACTTCCAGCACTTTTAGTGGGCTATGTAAATGTTATATCCCACATTTGGGAGGTGGGTGGGGGGGGGACATATTTGGGTTGAAATACCACAAAGTTCTTGGTATAAAATGTAAAATGATTAGCATTAACATATGTTTCGGTGGGCTTTGTGGAAATAAAACATGGCATGTGGAAACCATGTGGAATGTGTGGGATGGAAAGTGGGTGTTTGTGGCATGGAATTGGTTATGACATGGATGTCACGTGGGAGGTGGTATAAATGACATTCATATGGCATGGAACGTGGGATTTGGTAGCTAATTAATTAATTACATAATAATATTAATTAAAATTAGACCATAAGAAGAGGTGGAAAGGCATGTTGTGGCTTGAAGACCCAACACATGGATCAATCTCTGCTCCCCACTTGTCTTCATCCAACTGGATGTTTTCTCCAAACCAATTTTTTTACTTTCCCAATTCAATCTTCAATGTGTGATAAATTATGTATACGGGCTCCATTTTTGAAACCATAAGATACGTCAAAAATTTCATGATGAGATCTTCACCATGACAACAATCAACTTGTAATTTGATGACTTCATTTTTGGAGTGAAATATAGATCCTCCTAGATCAATCCTCCCCACTAGGAGCTTTTGGACCTCCAAAAGTTGATTAATTAGTAAAGAGGTGAGGGTATTGCTCCCTCACACCTCCAACTTCCATCCATTTGTCCTTGTTTAGGTTTATCATTTTGAGAATAACATGAAGATATAAAATATCTCCCCTTCGCAAAGTTTGAACCTTCCTGTCAAGTATTGTATCTTCCTGCAATTCTCTTAAATACTCAAGAACAAAATCATCAATAGAAGGAATATATACACTTTCATCATGATCTACAATCATCATATAATCATATATTTTTATATTTTACACAATCACAATTGAATAAATTTACATTTAAGATGGAAAAGCCAATTAGAAAGCATTTTTACCAATCTTTTTTGTAATAAAAAAAGGATCATTCCAGATTGGTTTCAACTATTTACCTTCACCTGTCAACCTTTCCTTACTAATGTGAAGCCATATTGAATCACCTATGACAAAGTGGTGATGACCATGATGTTTGTCATGTCTTAATTTATATTTTACTTGACTTTTCTCTAATTGATCTCAGACAGTCTAGTGTACCTACTATATATTTTCAATAAACTTGTTGGATTTAACAACATCATTATGTTCATCAATAACTGAATCCTATCCATAATAAACATCTAGAGGATATTTAGGAAAATATCCATAATAAACTTCAAATGGAGATTTCATAGTATAAGAATGAAGTGCACAGTTGTAAGCACGCTGAATATAACATAAATGCTCATCCCACAACTAGGGATGCTTACTGCAATAACTCCTAAGTAAATGTACCACTATATGGTTTATAACCTTTGTCTAACCATTGGTTTGTGGATGAAATGCAGTGCTCTCATTCAACTTAGTGTCCATGAATTCTCATAGTGTTGACCAAAATTCCCTAAGAAATCAAGAATCTTGATCAGAAACAATAGAAGTGGGCAAACTAAAATGAACCCATACATGCTAAAAGAACAAGTTCGCCATACCTTCCCATGTAATATACTTACTGCAAGGAATCAGAACATATATCTTGCTAAATCTATCCACTACCACATACAAGTAATCATGTTTCCTCCATGACATAGGCAAACCCCTACAAAGTCCATGAAAATGTTTTCCTAGGGATGGGTAGGAACATGTAAGGGAGTTTAACGTCCCAATTCCTTATTAATAGGTTTGCTTGTGGCATAAAGAACACACCCGTTGATATATTTATCAAAAATTTTCTATATATGGGGCTAGTAACAATACATTTCAAACGTGAAACCATTTTATCAACTCCAAAATGACCAAAAATAAGAGAAGTATGTACTTCCCTAATCATGTGCACCCTTTCATTTTGAGGAATGCAAGTTTTACGAAAATGATATAAAATTCCATTATGCACATGATAGTGTAGTTATTTTATATGTTTACCACTCATCAAGTCTTTATACACATCCTTAAAGTCAAAATCATCAACATACTATTCTTTATAACTTTCATGAGTCAAAGAACTATACTGTAAAAGAATAGATGAAACTACCATAGGAGGTCAAGAAAGCATGTCAACAACTTTATTTTGAATAGATTTTTTATACCTGATCAAAAGATGAAACTACTATAGGAAATGCATCCAATGAAAATGCTTATACTATTGTAGCCTAGATTTTGATTGGAGATACTGAAGGGGCTGATGTTCTGTATGTATCACTGTCTCCTTGCCCATCAAGTAATTTTTTCATTTATTAACACTTTGAACCAATGCATAAAATTATTTATCATAAGTTAGATAATTTCATACCACACTTGTGAAGGTCTCAAAATGATAACATATTGGCTTCTTTCCTTGCATTTGAACAAATCCCATAACATAATCACTTTCATCCATCTTGATCTCAAATGGATGATACAAATTAAGAAGTGATAAGATAGGAGCATTAATAATCTCTGTCTTCAAAGTGTCGAAGGCCATTTGATGATGCCTCCCACTAAAAGACTTGTTAGTACTAGTCAAAGAATGCAATGATGATGTAATAAGTGAGAAATTAGAAATAAATTTTCTCCAATATTATACTGCACCAAGAAAACTTCTAACCTTAGTTAAATTATTAGGTTTAGGCCATTTAACTATAACCCCCACTTTTTCAAGATCAATTTTCAATTCACCATGTCCTACAATATAACCCAAGTAAACCAAAGAGGTCTTACCGAAGTCACATTTAGATAATTTCAAATAAATTTTCTCCCTTCTCAATGCATCCATGACTTTCCTAATATGAATCACATGATCTTCCCAAGACTGAATGAAGATCAAAATATCATCTAAGTAGACTATAACAAAATCATCAAGGAATGGCATAAAAACATCATTCATCAAACACATGAATGTAGTTGGTGCATTACATA
Organism: Torreya grandis; assembly: GCA_037957365.1. Classification (NCBI taxonomy): domain Eukaryota; kingdom Viridiplantae; phylum Streptophyta; class Pinopsida; order Cupressales; family Taxaceae; genus Torreya; species Torreya grandis. Next base: position 410,548 of record JARHVA010003555.1, read on the forward strand.
ACTTGAAAGGCATGACAAGCCACTTAAACAATCCCTATTTTGTCTTAAAAGCAATTTTCCCAATATCACCATCGTTAATCCTAACCTGATGACAACAACTTTTCAAGTCTAACTTAGTTAAATATATAACATTTATTAATTGATCTAGTAAATCCTCAATATGAGGAAGAGGTTATTGATTCTTAATATTAGTTTTGCTCAAAACATGGAAATCAACACACATTCGGCATGTGCCATCTTTCTTTGGCACCAGAATGAGAGGTGAACCAACAGGAGGTGTACTAGGATGAATAACACCCTTTTCAAAAAAATTCATTACCTTCTTTTTAATTTCCTCATTTTCCACCACTGATAACCTATACATGCCAATGTTAGGGAGAGGAGAATCCTGTAATAATTGAATTTCATGTTAAACTCCCCTTTTAGGGGTTAACCCTTTGGGATCCTATAACACATCATCATAACTAGAAATGATTTCAATAAATTATTTCTTATGTTTATGATCACAATTTTCCATAGCCTAGGAATATTCTTTTTTCCTTAGACTTAATCAACATGAGATAAAAAATCTTTATTGAATTGACAAGTCTTTTTATTTTCCCTGTTGTAACCAGGGAAAGACTTGTCTTAACATGATGTGCTCTGAATATATATGTAATTCCATCCTTAAAAGAAAGTACTTTTTATCCTCCCTATAGAAGATTTATTTTCTATCATAAAGAGAAGGACTTCCTAAAACAATCCCACATATGTGCAAAGGGACTACATGCAGATCAACCTTATCCACAAATTTGGATGCGATGACAAATTTCAATTTGCATGTTTTGGTTACTTGGAGTTTTCCATAATCACACACCAAACCAAGTGGATAGGGTTTTATATGGGGAGTTATTTTTAGTCCCAAATTTTTAACAATCTCTTCAGAAATCAAATTTTCTTGTGATCTACTATCAAATAGAGTGTCAATCTTAGTATGTTTTGCAACAACCCTAATGTGAAGTAACTCAATTTTTTTCTTATCATCATGCATAGATTTCTATTTTTAAGAGGAAGAAACATTATATGACTTGGTGATAGAAACAAAAAGAGAAGAACAATTCTACATACTCATAGTTGTGATCTTAGTTTCATCCCCAGAGTTTGAACCTAGATCCTGAACCACCATATTAGCTTTCTTGTCTTTCTTCTTAAACATGTTAAAAGGATTTATCTCATGATGTAACTTTCAACACTTAGACTCATCATTATTTTTCTTTTAATTATTTAAAAATGTCTTACCTCCTTCTTTATGAATAGTAATAGTGTATTTTTTTTACCCTTTCCAGAACTTTGCCCTTTAGAATGTTTAACTTTAGATCGCTTAATTTTAGCCTTTAGGAAAATATTATTTTATCTATTTTCCTTTAGCCTCTAAGTGAATGGGTTTAACACATGCTTCATCTAAACTACTAGGATTGAGAACCAAAATCATGTGTTTCAAGTGGCTATGCAACCCACCTATATACCTAAGTAGTATTTCATGTGTATAAAGAGTAATATTCAAAATTAAATACTTTTTCTTAAATTCCTATGTATAAAATTAAACACTTTGGTGTTTAGTTTGTTTGAAAGATTGATTATCCATCATGGTTTGCTGTATATAGCCTAAAAGATAAAATTTCTTTTTGAGTACATCAACAAATTCAGTCCAAGTGATAATCGAGTTACCTATGTTAATCTCACTTTTTTTCAACTTACTCTCCCAATAGATGAAAGTTGTGCCTCTCATTTTAAGATTAGCTAGGTGAATTTTAGCCTCATAATATGCAATCTTATAGACCCTACAATATACTTCAATTTTCTTTATCCAGTTATCCAACTTTTTTGCATTAATCTCACTATTAAACATCAGCAATTCAAACTTAATATATAGTTTTAGTGAAGGAAGATATTGAACATCTTTTTTTATCTTTACCATCATTCAAAGAGGAGGGAGGTATCTCAAAAATTTTACCACCTCCATCATGCTCCATCTTAATTCATCTTTCATGGAAAAGTTCCTAGACCATGTCCTTCATTTCTATGAAGGATTGTCAGAAAGCTCATTCAGACTCAAAGTCATCTCCCATTTCTTTAGTACTTCTTGATCCAATATCTAGATTGTATTCTACTAATTATCCTTCACCCTATCTAGATCTCAACCTTGTCAACATACACTATCAATCCACACTGTTAAATATGAATTCCACTCTTATACTAAAAATCTGATCCATAATCACAAATAAACAAGTGTTGTAGTAGTGAAAATAAACTTGTAATGGATCAAAACCTTAATATAACAATTTAATAAAAAAATGAAATTTTAAATGATTACAAAATTAAAATTGGCTTTAAAATATCCAAGATATGCTGAATTTTAAGAGTGTAATAAATACAGAGACCAGTTTGAGAAAAATACCACACTTGATTTGATAACAGAGTTTGGCTAGAAAGCCTACATCTCTAGATCCAATCCAATGGGGGATCTCTCCTATTAAAATATTTCAAAATATCTTTACAAATATTTTAGAGTCACCAAAATCATCTTGCATGCTTTAATCCATTGAAGAGTTACTATCAGAATAAAACTATGTTGTTTGAGGCATTTAGAAATCTCTAAGTCCCTCCACCACTCTTAGACATGCCTTGTCTCCACAGAATAACACTAAAAATAATTCCCTTCAAATACAAACTCATCCTCTTTATATAATTATCAGGCTCTGTGGTGCAGTGGTCAAGCCCTTATCATTTTATCATAAATAACAAGGTTCAAATCCCAATTCTAATGCTTTTGGTGGGATAAGTAGATCATATATCCCACATTTGGAAGGTGGGGGGAATATTTGGGTTGAAATAACATGAATGTCATGGTATAAAATTCTAAATTATTGGCATTAACATATGTTTTGGTGGGATTTGTGTCATTAAAAATGGCATTTGGAAACCATGTGGAATGTCTGGGATGTAATGCAAGTATTTGTGGCATAGAACTGGTTATGATGTGGATCTCATGTAGAAGGTGTTTTAAATGACATTCATGTGGAATGGAACATGAGATTTGGTAGTTAATTAATTAATTACATAATAATATTAATTAAAATTGGACCATAATAAGTGGTGGCAAGCCACGTGGTGGTTTGAGGACCCACCACGTAGATCAATCTCCACTCACCATTTATCGTCGTCCACCTCAATGCTTCGTCCAAACCAAAATTTTTTACTTGCCTAGTATTGATATTAAACATGTGATAACTTGTGCATATGGGCTCCATTTTACGATCTGTAATATGCACTAGAAATTTCTCAATGAGATCTTTGTCGTGATAATGATCAACCTGCATTTTGATGACTTCATTTTTGGAGCAAAATATATATCCTCTGAGATCATTACCTCCTTAATTTTTCATTTTATCATTATATTTCATAGGATTTGATGCATGGAAAATTCTTTCTTTGGTCAGAATAGGTGACCATTATTGGCTCTTGAATCTTCTATGCCACTAACCAGAAAGGATGCAAATCTTGTTGGTATGCAAGAGTTATGTCTCTTCTCTAGAAGTTGGATATTGATATATGAATAATGCCTCCTCTTGTGTTTTATATTAATGATCCACAACTCACTAAACTTGGATTCAATAGAGGTATTCATGAAAATATCACGAACTCTTACGTGAAAGTTATGAGGTTCAATCCCAAAGAGCCTTTGAAACCAAAACTTCTCTATTATTTCAAATTGTATGCCTACTTTCATGAGGATAAAAATAAAATTCATGGGTACATAATGAGGACATTTCCATCATGTTTAAGGATCCCTTTATCTTAGTTTCACATTTTCTCTCATCAACTTTAAATAGAATCTGATCATAACCTCCCACAAGGTGACCGTGAATGCCAGTTATGTTTTCTTAAACATAAAAGTGAAGAGAATTTTGTATTCAAGTGCCCTATGGGCCTATCTATTATGATATTTGTGGAAGGTAACATTATATTTTTATAGATTCCCATGGATCCTTGAGGAGCTTCATATGGTATGAGGACCAGAAATGTTTACCCTTGCTTATTTGGGAAACATTTCAACTTTGACAAAGAACACTCAAATTGATGTCTTCACACAGAGAATTTCATATATATTAGTTCCTACTTTCAAGTAATATACTTAATAAATATAAAGATACCACATGCACAAATAACTTAGTATAGATCTATAAGGTAACACACATTTTACTAGTTTGAATATCTAGGACCCTCAAATAGTAGAATTATTGTTTCTAATTGTTTCCAAGATGATTGTAGTACTACCTTATTGTGTTCATTTCATGTAATATATTCTTCAGTCTTATAGGCCATTATTGGCCTCTTAGGGACATTTTAATCTAAATTAAATTAAATATTCAAACATTTAGATAAATGATTTAAATGCATCTAGCCATGTCCTTAATCATACACTATAATGCTTTTGTTCAATTATTAGTATTTGTTCCATTAATATTTTCATTTTTATAGCTTAAATTAAGGTAGGTGATTGGGGAACTGATATTTTTTATCTTTAGTGAATCAATGGTCCATAATTTACCATGACATTATTCTTTCATCGATATGTGGTCTATTAAGGTGGGGGTATTATAGAGAGGGCTACTGTTCATATTTTTTTATGAATTGGTGGTTCTATAGTATATCATAGCTTTATTATTTCATTGGTATGTGGTCCATTAATTCCCTTTGTGTTCCCTTTTTTATGGGTGGATAGTTCCATTAATAGAACTGGTTCAGATCTGAGTAAACTAATATAGAATAAAAGAGCCGAACATAGAGAATAATATTTATTCACACTATATTATTTATTTTATATATGAACATACAGGTTATTAACAATTTATATAGGAAAACTATTTCCTATAGTTTGGGAGATCATATATCCATATATCTCTCCTACAATATATCCTCAAACCCTATGTATATTAAATATAATAAATATCTTATATCCATAATGTTGTTGTAACAATATTATGATTATCAAATAACTAATTCACACAATATAACATTTACCTCTCGATAAATATCCAAACTCACACAATATAATATTTACCTCTTGGTAAATATATAAACTCACACAATATAATCTTCCTCTTTGAATAAATATCTAATGTAAAAGCTAATGTGATAAACTAATTCTTAACATTCCCCCTTAGTTTTTACATGGTGTAAAAACATTCACACTCTCACCTGCATTATGATCACCCCTATTTCTTGCCCAAATATTTGGCTCATGAACTTGATACAAATAAAGAGTCACTCCTTCCATGGTTTTAATCAGGGTTACCACAAAGCTTAACATGAACACGAACCTCATCAATTGTCCACCTTCGATGGTTTTCTAGATCTACCACAAACCTTTTCAAGATCCATGAAATGAATTACATTGGTGTTTTTTGTCCTTTCACTATGTTTTCACATCAAGGAATAATGTTTATAATTTCACGTAAATTACAATACTTGAATAGATATGTACTTATGTTCTTATTTGCAAACATATAATAGAAAATATAAAAAATACACCACACAATATGTCACCAAATAATTTGATCCCTATCATTGGTGACTGAAGAGAGGCTCTATAGACTTCAACCTCCATTTTGTCCTTCCTCTAGTAGAATAAGATAATCGCTTAGAAAAAAATTTGATGAAGCTCAAAAGTTTGCACATTGGGTGCACTTCCCCCCACAATGTGAGACAATACATTTTCATAGGACATTAGGGTCACCCTAAAATTCATCCATTTATTTGAATCTTTGAAAAATAGAAGACACTTATAAATCAACTCTTTTGCCATTTTTAAAATTTTTGATGACCAAATATTGACTTTGACAACATACATTAACTTGGTCTCAATGACAAAAATGACTTTTTATTAATAAACCTAACCAATAAAATTGATATTGACACTTTGACTCATTTTATTTTGATGTAAATTTTTTATTATCATGGATCAAACAATACCCTTGACAACTTCAACACCAATAATGAAACCTAAGATTAAAAACATAATATAAGTCCCTATTGATTTTTTATTTTTTATTTTTGAAATAACTAAGGACAACCTAAAATTATAGAATAAAAAGATTATAGTAAAAACTAAACCTATCAACTTATAAAAAAACATAAAACTAAACACTTAGATATGTAAATATACATACAACTCCACATTCTTGATTTGAAGGAGATACCATTTTAAAAATGTGTCAACTTTGAATACAACCCCCATGGAGAACCGATGCAAGTGTAACTTGAGATACAAATTAAGTTATAATAAGATGGATATTTTCATTAGAAGAATGACAAGTGCTAGGTTTATTGCACATGATTCAATGATGCAATATTTCTATAACAGTCAAATAATTCCATCCATAGAATTTGATGAGGTTCACTCAATGTTTGGATTTTTAAAAAATGGAATAATAGTGAAATCCTTTTAAATAAAATTATGTTAGAATGAATGGGTGAAAAATAACTCCACAAGTGATAACTTCATACATGATCCATAAAAGGTGGTTCTTAGAGAAACAAATGTTGGAAGGTGAGGTGAAGATAACAGTTGGAACGTAGTGAAGCTAGAAACATAGAAAATGTGAATAGAAAACAAATTTGGCTCATAGAAATATCTAGTAAAATATACATGCTGATCCTTTATAATATCATTTGAATCACTTAAACTAAAATTATCCTATGCCAATAGAATGCTTAGCTAATATTGCATGTAAAGATAAGACTCAAAATGTATTCCCACATGAAGATAGACTGTTACATCATGATGGTGGATGATGGTAGACAAGTCATCTAATGCCAAATAGAGAATACACAAAATACCTTAATCTATGTTCTATTTTAAACTTATACACAAAGAAGACTTTACAAAGCTATTTTTTTCTCATTACTAGGGACAAAATGTAGTGCAATTGTCCCTCGCATGCTCTCAAAAATCCATAGCTGATGTCAAACCTGCTTTGATACCTCATAATAAATATGGTTTAGATTTGAATAAATTAATATGGAATTAAAGATCTGAATATAGAGAATAATCATTCTTCACACTATATTATTTCTTCTATATATCAAACATATGGGGTATTACAAATTTATATAGGAAAATTATTTCCTATAATTGAGGAGATCATATCTCCAGATATCTCTCCTATAGTATCTCGTCAAACCCTATGCATATGCAATATAACAAATATCCTATATTCATAATACTATTGTAACAATATTATGACTATCAAATAGCTAATTCACATAATCTAACATTTACCTCTCAGTAAATATCCAAACTCACACAATATAATATTTACCTCTCGATAAATATCTAAATTCACATAATATAATATCTACCTCTTGATAAATATCCAATGTAAAATCTAATGTAATAAACTAATTCATAACATCCATGGTCCCATTAAAAATGAAATGCATGATAATTATAAATTATATAATCTTTTCTTAAAAATAAAAAAGTGAAAAAATTTTTATTGAAAAAGTTTGATAGAGTGAACAAATGAGGCCCTAATTATTTTCATTCCTACTCTTATTTTAAGAGATTGTTTGTTTTGCACTTCTAATGTTCTAAAGAGTGATGGATCTACTAGTTTTGATGTATAATAATAATAATAATAATAATAATAATAATAATAATAATAATAATAATAATAATAATAATAATAATAATAATAATAATAATAATAATAATAATAATAATATCATGAAGGGAGGGCTCAAACAATCAAAATCTGATATTCAAAAACTCATTGTTATTGTTTGCACCATAAATACAATACCAAAACTAGATGGTTTTTCATGAAATCAGTCAACATGCCCTTTTTTACATTTTTGATGTTGGAGGAAATAGTGGAAGTAGTAATGACATGTCATGATGTTGTGGGGGATTTGATAAGTGGTATTTTCTGTTTTTGATTGTGTTGGAGAGTGTACTTGATAAGGTAAAGATTTGTATATTAAAAATGTCTAAAACTCATGGTTCAAGCTTTTGGATATGTAGTAGTTTTTTGTTATCTATATGTATAATTAATTGAAGATTATCGATATGTTATTCATGTATAAATTAAAAACAACTGAGCTCTTGTATCATAACTACCAATTTCCCCAAAGGTGCAAGATACATTAGAAAGTATGTAATTTTTTATTTTATAAAGAAGATTTTTTTTTAAATTGAAAGACTGTAAATGGATAGTCTTAACTCATTCAAAAAATATGATTGTTGATTACATCTTACTTTTGTGCAAAAAGTGTTAAACATCAATAATTTTATATTCAAGGTAGAGGTGATGGTGGAAAATGAGGTTGTGTGTTTCTTCATATGATGTACAAATGCGTTATGTGAGGAGGAGTGAATTTGTTTCATAGTGAGATTAAACAAATGCGAAGTGGTGGTGGGGAAGGACAATGCCATACACGACATTCAAGTAATGAAATATTTCAAGGTGAGTTAGGTAGTGAATGTTGAGGGGAAATCATTGGGTATTTCATGATATATCAGACACCAGAGGGCCCATATCATACACCTTACTTGGATTCAAGGCAACTAGTGAATTTACATGACACACACCCATTACAGAGGGTTCCATAGCGTGCAACATGGATGCATATTTAGTTTTTTGTTTTCTATTCTTAAGGGTGGATGAGGACATCATGATAGTTTCTTTGACTATGACAAGGCTCCACATGTAATTTCTAGATTCAATTAGTATTACAATGTCACTAACTCAAGGATAAAACATTGATGTTTCAATGTCTATATTTATATAATAATTAAATTTTATAAATTCTTGCAATAGTGTAATTATAATAATTATAAATATTATATATTATAATATTATACAAATAGTTATAATATACATTTATAGTTCTAAATGTGTGTATCTGTGTGTGTGTGTGTGTGTGTGTGTGTGTGTGTGTGTAGGGTTGAAGGGTTCCTCACCCTTTCTATTGACTAAGGAATGAGAGTACAATATATAAAAACCTAAACATAATTCCTCTGTGATATACCAAGAAGTGGATCAAGTCCACACAAACAAACATACCAAGATTTATCAAAATAGGCCACCAACCATACAGAGACTGAAATAAACCTCTAAAAATACATGTCCAACATGTCACTCACCCTACCATTGCCACACCACTCCAAAAAAAATGAACCACTATGTCCTTACTTCATCATTCTATATGTGATAGTAAAAAGTCCTAAAAGGTGGTTCTAGGGTGACATGTCATTTCCTCTTCTTCCTTACCACTATTTGGTCTTCTATATCCTGTGGGTTTTCTAAATCTGCCTAACAATAATCAGTTTGGGAGCCATCATAGGCAACATTACCAATGTCTAAAATTGATTTTGTATCAGCAACACCAACATTTTCATAATATTCTCCTCTGTAATTAGCAAATGTACATAATTCAAACTTGAGTCATAGCCTTATTATTATCCTTGGGTAAAAATTTCATCATTCCTCTAGCGAGTGAGTCTAGGGTATTGGTTGTAAATATTATGAGATCACTGGGAAGGCCATCATTCCACTAAGAGGATTCCATCTTTGACTTTAATTTATGGTAATTCAATGCCACACCACCATTTTCAAAACACCTTGAACATATGAAAGGTAGACCCTCATAGTCGAGAGTTTAAATCCAACAATGATCCTTAACTTTAAACTTAATAGTAGTTTGAATGTCTTGATAAATATCCATGTAGCCTTAGAATATGTGTATAGGTATTGTGATAAAAATTTGATGTAGATACATCTAATTCCACCAACACATCTAAGGCACTACTAGTGGTTGAAAGACAAGAAACAACCTAGAATTAAAGAGTAAGGTGTGTCAGTTGAACCCAATTAGGCTTAATGGCGAGAGTTTCCAAGAGAGAATTAAAAGTAGGGAACCAGGGCTCTATGAAAAGAAAATTTTGGTCCCAACTCCATGTTTTATCTTTGAACACCTTGTTTCATTCATCCAAATAATAAAAACCTCCCTAACATAGGGGTAAATCTATAATGTATCCACCATAAATGGCCACCACAAATCAAAGACCCACTTATGCAAAGCAAGTAGGTTTGGCTAGAACAGGTCAAATTTACATATTAATCCCCTAGTTACCAACCAATCCTCATTTTTAAGCACCTCTTCAAGTGCCTCATCTCCAAAGGAAACTAAAGGATTGGAGTTTTTTTGCTTTCGGGGGTTTCACTTCCATATTTTTCATCCTCTCTTGATGGGAAGCCACTTCAACAAAGGACTTTCCACTACTCTTTTCAACCTTTCTTGACCCTGCCAAACTGAAGGTGTCATTAGAAAAAGGTGTAGCATGGCCATCATTAGCATCCAGTGATAACCTTTAAACCCTCATATACATATTTTTTTGTGTCTCTCATACCGATTTGAGATTGTGGACTGGTTTTACCACTCGTTCCCCTATGAAACCCTTTGCTTAATCGACTACCTTAGCTTCTTAAGCCTTCCCAAACCTAGAAACACCCCAAATAATGTAGACTGAGATCCATGGCCTATTATTTGTATTACCATTGAATTTTGAGATGTACCCTATTTCATCCCTACCTTATTTACCACCACCTTATCCTTCAACGTCACCATGCTTATATCACCTACCAATAAACTACCTCTACTAGATCCATTTTTTACCTCCCTTGAACAAACCATAAGTCCTATTGCTATTGCAGCTTCCACCTTTGTCAAATCTCCCATCTCTGCTACCAGACCTATTCCCACTCAACTACAAATCCTAGTCCCTGAATCTTTGAGCAACATTGTCTAAAAAAACTCCTAAATTTTGGTTTAAAATCATATACTCAATATTTTTCATTATATAATAAATATAATAAAATATTAGTAGTATATTATAAATAATTATTGTTATTTATACATCTATTAAAATTATCTATAATATTATATATATATATATATATATATATATATATATATATATATATAAAATTAAAATTAAAACATTTATAATAAATTAGCGTAGATATCTTAAATACATTTATCTAAAATACATCAGGAGATATCAATCTTATAGTGCCTATATTGCCATGTAGGTTAGATAGGCACCTCAAGATTGATATCTCTCAATGCATTTTAGATAAATGTATTTAATATATCTATGTTAGTAGCACCCATAGGTGTGGCATGCACATTTAAGAATAAATACAAATTAATGCATCATTTCATATTCAGTAAAATAAGAAATATATATCAAATTCAATCATAATTAAAGAAAATAATTTCATATACATCAAAATGTGAAAATAATTATAATATATATGATATCAAACATGTAACATTATTGTAGTTCTAAGGACTTGAGTCTCTCTTCCTTAGATTTTTGTTTGGAAAGTTGTTTTCCTATTTTCAACTTCTCATATCTATCATATGAAAATGAAGACCAAATTATGAGTCCTTCTAGAGATTTTACACATGAGATGGCCATAAATGTTAACCCTAGTCTTTATGTATGACCTATATCAATTATTAATTTAGAAAGAGTCAATCCTTGTGATTTGTGTATGGATAATCCCCAAGCTAGTATTAAAGGTAGTATTCATGTTCATCCACTTTGTATTGGTGTAATTGGAATTATATGCATAGTTGCATCTGTAAATGGCATTCCAGAGTAACTGTCAAATTCCATCATAACATATATAGGTGGCTCTGGTACAGAACTTCTAGGTTTGTATATTATCATTTGAATATATCATAGAGATCCACTTATAGTCCTACTTCTATCGATAGGTCAGAGGTTACATCACCCTTGCATCCTTAGCTATTAATAACTCCACATCTAATTTATCATTCTAACATCTTGATGGATTGGTACTACTTGTTCTACTTACAATGTTTTGTGCAATCAGTTGTTTTAATGATTTTACATTCATTTTGTTATGATTTTTCACATTATAATTTGTTACAAATAAAATAATAACATTTTTAGAATCTTCCCTGATGCTTGGTTGTAATACACTATTTTTTCTTGATATCAATAGTTGGATGTGCATATCTAAGATTTTTGAGTAGTTGTCAAAACCTTTCTGGTCGTCATTTTTTCCTTCTTGTCTAAATACCTTATCTAGAGTAATAACTATTTTAAATTCTTCCCATAATATTTTTCCATGTCTGTTACTATTGTACAGTTCTTTATCACTCATATGAGGTAGGTGGCCCAAATATCCTACTAAAATGATTGATCTCCCTCCAAAACTCATGTTTGCATTTTCTAGAAATGCTTGACGAAGTCGTGCATCTATGTTCTATAACATTTCTCCCCAATGATACTCATTTAATCAATCAATATTTATTTTATATGCCACAGTTCTTCTTAAAAACTTGTGAGTCTTGTTCTTTCTAATTTAGTAAAGTCTTCGATTGGGATTCGTAGTGTTGAGTAGATTGTTAAAGCAGCAATATTAAACACTATAATTCTAGTTGGTTCAAGTAATAGAAGTGGACAATGTTGCATAGTTGATGATTCATTTTGAAAAGCTTCAAGAATGACACCAATTAGATGTGATATTCTTATTCGTGGTGTTTCTTGAATTATCATGCATAGTGGTGCAACATTATGATTCTGAAGAAAATGTCTCATGATTATATCAAGTGCCTTTTTTTGTTTGGAACCTAAGGTTCCATATGAAATATTACTTGTTATATCATTCAGTATGAGTAAATCATTTTTTCATTATGCTTATGAAATTTATAGCTAAAGTTGTGTATTCTTCTCCTTTATATTCATGATTCCATGGCGATTGTCTATCAATATTTCTTCTAACTAAAATATCTAATTCTAATACTTCCATAATTTGCCCATGATGTAGCCTTAATATGATTTACCGGTCATGTTCCATTGTATTTTGATGAACATATTAACATCATTACATTCAACATCGCTTTGATTTTCATGGTCATCTGCCATAGTCCTCCCCTCTACATGCCAAGTATTATAATTCAATAACTTCCAGTTTGATGATATTATATCATCATAAAGTCTGATATATCTTTATATATTATGAAATGTCTTGTAAATCAATAACTTTGACCAATAGAAATCCAACCATTTTTATGATTCTTGCACTAGCATTGTAGTAAACCTTGGGAATACTTTCATAATAGTTACCAAACTCCTAGCCTCCCATTTATTATCTTAAATCCACTTGGGATTATATGGCCATGATTTAGCTATCTTTATAAGTGAAAAACTATCTATTTCATAACATTTATTCATGTATCCATCAATGAAATCTTTTAAGGGTTTATCACTTTTTTAGTTGTTTTTTATGTGTCACTAGTTTAAACACTTCATGTGAAACGTTCAAAATGACAAACACTTTACTGTTCTCTACCAATGTGAGCTCTAACAACATATGATAGTCTCATATGCCCCAACGTCTCTTTTGACTAGGGTTTCTGTTAGGAGTCTTTTATATGATCTAGCTATGAATTCGTCAGGGTTTTCAATGTTTTCAAGTCGCATTAGCATTTGATGATAAGTTTTAATACTCTTCTCAGCTTTTGCCACATATTTTTCAATGTAATTAATTATCACATATTTTAAAATCCTAGGTTGCCAATCTACATTTACTCTCCATAATTGTAGTATGCTTCGTATTTACACGATCATCATTTCTTGAGGAGTCATATTTTTTATCTCTTATTTTTAGGTCTTTGAACAATTTTGATCCATTTATATTCAATGGCCATGGTGCATTGTACTTATAAAAATAATAAACAAATAGTTTATGTAAGCACATTATGATATATCTATATATATATATATATATATAAAATGAATTTATGAATATCATACCTACACACCATATTTCCTCTTTTCTTACATAGGTATGCACCTTCTCTACGCATTGTATGATGCTATACATAATTGAGCAACTCTTCATAGTTATGGTAACAATGCACTTGTGCCAATTGATGTGTATTTTGAAGACATGGATGTTACAATTTATTTTGTAATACCTATATTGCATCATATATGAAATTTTATATATTAGTATGAGACAACTTAATTATTATGAATAAATTATATATGAAAATTTTTGATTTCATACCTATATGTTTCATTGATGTTGATCACCATGTAGATTCCAGGCATGGACAATAGAATGAAAGCATTTTTGAGAATTTTATAGATCATGATTATTTGTCCAATCAAGATTCTCCATGTTTGGTGCTCCCTCCAACCATATAAACTAATATACATGTGATGAACCTCTATGTTGCCATTTATATCTATACCAGTGATCATTCACTTTCATTCCTTTTCGTAGTATCTCCTTTTAAAAAATTATATGTTGCAAGTGCATGTAATATGCCACTATATGAGGATAGTGAATAATATTTTGTCGATGCCATTTTTGTGATTCTTGGGGATTGGTTGGTGGTGTTCCTAGCATTAGTGCACATAGATCAGGCTAATACATATCAACTGTACTTAATGATAAGAAAATTATTAGTGTTCTTATTTGATGCAACATGTCACTTAATTATACATGGATTTTTCCCCAATAAGACCTTGTACCCCTCAATGTGGTACCAAAATGCATGAAATTATCAACTAGATAAGAGTGTGGCACACTGTTTATATGCTCATGTAATTCATTAATGGTGATTAGCATGTGTTGTAGACTCTTTTTCACAAACACTATAGATGAATTTTGTACATGATGTCTCATAATCATATTCATCATGTAATATCTAAATCTTGGGTGTCATCCAAAATGGTGATCCCTATATCGAATCAAATGTTTAACAAATTCATGTAGATGTACTTGTTTCATTATTGGTTATAAAAAATTGCATCTTATATTTGGAAACAATGTGGGGAAGGCCATATCAATTAACCCTTCTATGATGTACTCATTTATAGGGGATGTACCAATTCCTAACCAATCCATCAGATCTCTATGTTCTAGATTAGGATTATTCACCCATGTATGGATTAATTCCATCTCTTTCATGGCATTTGGGGGTGTAGAGGCCATTGAATTTGTGTGATTGATAATATTTAATTCATCCATTTCCGTCATCGGGCCCTAAAATACATAGTCATTCACATGTGAATCAAATTCAATATGTACAGAGTTCAGTTGGTCAAAGATATTTTTTTTCAAAATTGGGTGGAAGTTTGATAAGTCCATTTTCATCAATCTAAACATCTCTATAGAACTTATCATGTTATATTTTATATTTTAGTGCCCTATATACTCTCTCTATTAACTATAAAATTGTAATTCATTTCATGTTGATTTTTTCTTTGAACAACAATGATTGGTAAGTCTTTTATCTGATGTGGTAAAACCTTAGAATTTTCTTTCACTTCTTGTGGAAAACTAATTTTATGTCCTTTATATTTAAATTTACCTCTATTTGTGTGTGTGACTTGAAGGATTGGGTTTACTCATGCTATCGACATCTCTTCTACTTGGGTTAAGCATGTAAGTTCTGGTGGCTATGGACCAAGATCCATATTATTCGATGCTGAAAATTGATGATCTTTTTTCTCTTGTCAACATATATGGCAAATTGGACCTTTAGGTGCTTGATAGATATTTATCCTAGGGTAGCTTTCTTGAAAAATATAACACATACTTGGGGAAGCTAATTTTTCTAGAAGATGGCAAAAAATCATTTGTAATGTCTTTAAATCTACCTCTATATTTCCACTATTATCATGTGTATTTTGTACATTATTTTCAACACTGTCATGCATTTCATTTCTTTCTCTATTATCTAGCATTTATAATGCACATTCTGTGGTCATTGAATTCACTTCTTCAGATTTAGCATCAACATTAGCATTCATTCGACGATGTCTTCAAACTACTTCATGATTACATTCTTGTTCTTAATTTCATTCTTCCTCTGTGAATTGATTCAAATGCATTTATCTTTGCATTATTCTTCTTAATTTATGTTGACCATATTGATAGGTTTGTGCATGATATGCCATCATTTCCTAGGCTTGTTCTCTCATTTCCACTTCCAATTCTTTAACTGGGATTTCTACCCTACATTTTGCACGTCTTTCTCTTTCATTCTCATTACATTGTCGTCTTTGTTTTTATGTTCTTTGTTCACATTGTTATCTTTGATATTTTCAAGCATATTTTCTTTGATATTATATTCGCTATTCTTCAGTTTCAAAATTTAATCGTGGATGTGCCATACCTATAAAATAAAAACATAAAATATTCAATATATTTGAAAAAGAAAACTACAATTAACATTTTTTTAAAATTATATAAAAAATTAATAATAATAATATACTATTAATAAAAAGTAATAAAATACATCTCATAATAAATATCATATAAATAAAATTATCTATATTATTGTTTTATATTTTAACTTTTCTTTAAACTAAATGTAACTATAATATATATTTTATAAAATACTAACATTTAAATTAATTTAAATAAAATACTATTTACTTCATTATTATAAACTATAAAAAAGACATATAGCTATACTATAGTATGTGATATAATTAACTATAATAGGTATCTCTTGGCGCCTATAGATATATTTAAATATCTCTTACGAAATTTATCTATTAACCTAATTACCATATCTAAGATATCTTAAATACATTGATGTAGCCTACAATATATATTACGTCTAAATATGTAATACTTAGAACTAAAACAAAAATACCTAAATATTATATTATTATAAAATACACATATCATAAAGTCATATGTAATAATACTGTATTATAATATTTAAATAATATTATAAAAAATACCTATATTAAGCTATCGGCTTATAAATGTCTATAAACATATTAAATTATAATTATCTATCTACATTTATAGGAATATATTATGATAATTAAATATGCTAGCGTGGATTATATATATTATATATGTTCTATATGTATGCTATCAATCTTGTATTTTATAGTGTGCCACATAATTATCTATTATAGGTAGTTCTAAGAGACAGACTTAATTATGACAGTTTTTTTAATAGGTGTAACTATGTATTACTTTCCTTACTATATATTAATGACCCAACAAAAATAATTTTGTTTGTGGAAGTAAAAGTTAATATGTGGATAAAAAATATTTCTGCAGCAGAATTACAATGGAAAATTATATTATAATGCAGCAGAATACAACAAAATATTTAATATATTCAATTTATTTTTGGTTTTATATTTTTAATGATTATTTAATATATTTAAGGCACCTTTCAATAGAATAGAATATAATATATTTTAAAAACATATTTCTTCTTTCTAATGAAGTTAAAATAACAGTATGGATGGAATGATGGGACAGTAAAAATTCAAATGTAAAATCTGGTTGTAATGCAATTAAAAAAAATCTGGTTGTAATGTAATGTGTTTATATTATTTTTTTGGAATGTTTTATGTATGTATGTATGTATGTATGTATGTATGTATGTATGTATGTATGTATGTATAGTTGTTTGTAAACAACGCATCTTTTTTTTACATCTTTTCAAAATAATTATCGATTGATTACATATTTTTTCTATAATATATTTATATATATGTGTATATTTTTTATTAGAATTTATTTAATATAATAATTATATTATTGTTGTTAAATATATATATATAAAATATAAAATTATATATATATGTGTGTGTGTGCGCGCGCATGCATATTTTTCTTTAAAATTTAATAATAATAATAACGTATGTATATATGTATGTATGTATGTTTATTTTTTATTAAAATTTATTTTATATATATGTGTTATTGTTGTTGTTGTTGTTATTGTTGTTGTTGTTATTATTATTATTATTATTATTATTATTATTATTATTATTATTATTATTATTATTATTATTATTATTAAAAAATAATTAAATATCAAATGAATATGCTTTCTTCTTGGGAGGTCTTCCTTCATTTGTATTTCATTAAGGGTTAGTGGGAGTATTTAGTCTTCGACTTCAATTATTTTTATATTTACATAGTTTTTTCAGGATAGTGAAAGCGTTTGGTCCCTCCATCAAAAACATTATCAATTAGTTTAAACATTTTATAAATAAAAAAGAAAAATAAAAAACTGGTGAATTTTTTTTCAATAGTATAATATGGTGGTTTTAATAATTATAATTAAATAAGTATCTTTGAATAATAAATAAATAAATGTTATTAATTAAATTAGATATCTAAAAAAAATTAGCATATATATTTCAAACAAATTTATTTAAAATACACAGATAGATATCATTTTTCAAGACATGTAGTGTATATTTTGAGTTGCCTCAAGAATAATATCTATCAGTGTATTTTACATAGATTTATCTAAGAAATGTATGCTAGTTTATAAATATGATATAGTAAAATCTATATCTTATTTAGTTATGGTTATTTGTATATTATAAATTTATTTATTATGATATGGTAATATTTTTTATTATAATTTTCTTTTTACAATTCATTGTTATGATGTTATTATTTATAAATATAATAATGTGATAAAATCTATATATTACCTATTAATTATTTATGATTATCTAATTATTCATCAATATGATGCAATAAAATCTATATATTATTCATTAATTATTTATTATGTGGTAATATGATTATTTATTATCTTTATGGTAGGCAAAAATCCATGTCCCCACTACCATAAAAACTTTACAACATTCACATATTGTAAAGATGGATAGGGAGAGCTTCAGATGGATGACCTTTCCTAATAATTTTTTTATCATGGAATGTTAGGGGTCTTATGGAGTCTACCCATAAATACTTTGTGGGTGTTGTGTGTTAGCAAATTGGATTTCTATATTTTATCTATTTGTTGGAAGTTAAAGTGTATGGATTTCTTCTTTAGACATCCTTACAAAGCACTTGGCATGATTCCACCTAGATCACCAACTTGAATGAGGAGGGACATGGTGGCACTTGTATTTTAGTTACCCAAACATAGAAGTCCAAACGTAGTACTCACAAAGCAAAAATAATGACCTGAATGGGGTGATCGAACTAGGGAAGTCCAAACATAGAAGTCATTATTCTTAATTGTTATTATTTTTCAATTTGATCTATTCTAGTGTAATAAATATGATTTGTAGAAGACTCATTCAGCTAGTACTTCCGCTTCTTACTTACCCTTTTTGTGGTCATCTTGAGACACTTCCTTATCTTTTTTTGTATTATTCCAAAGCTCAAAGGGTCTAGACTTGGATCCATAATCTCTTTAGTGCTTACTAGCCTAAATTCTTTCTTTGGCAACACATCCTCTTTAGAGATAAACCTATGATGCCCTTTAAATAAACATAAGTGTGGCATACTTTTATAGTGAAAATTCTCTTCTTGCTTCGCAAAGAAAGAAATAATTATGTGTTTAATAATGTTTTTGTTGATTGTAATGTCTCTACTTTAAGCAAGTCCTCTATCATCTGCAATGTTCTTTTGTAGATTCATTTTCAAGCTAATAAGGTGGCTATTAAACTTGGAAACTTTTAGGAACTCATCTCTCACTAGGAAGATGCTCCTTGTGCATTGGCTCAGGTTCTACCATTTACACCCAAAAATCCTAGATTGGAGGATAGAATAGCTTTACCTCCTTGTGGTGGGCATCATCACAATCATTCTTGGTGTCACTCTCACAGTGACACCACATAGCAGTGCATGAACCCTCTTAGATAGCAAAAAGGGTGGTAGTTTCCACCTCCTTCCCTAACTAGGTAGGATGGCTGGGATGCTCATCTTCCTCCTTTATGCTAGGATGCTTGGGGGCACCACTTAGAGGCCGATCAAACATGATGGACAAGTTTCCAAGGGTTTATTTGGCCACTTCACTCACTCAAACACAAGAAAAATAAGAAGATGATAGGTGGTTGGAAGCATATTCTAAATGGCAACGAGTTGCCAAGCTTGGGTTGGGGTCCTGATGATATGAATCATCCGCCTTCTGACATTGCTCATGATGCTAAATT
The DNA here is from genome assembly GCA_037957365.1 of Torreya grandis. Classification (NCBI taxonomy): domain Eukaryota; kingdom Viridiplantae; phylum Streptophyta; class Pinopsida; order Cupressales; family Taxaceae; genus Torreya; species Torreya grandis. The sequence goes on from JARHVA010003555.1 coordinate 430,586, forward strand.
TTTTATTTTATTATGACTTTGTGACTTGTTCCAAAGCTTTACCTAATTTTTAGTTGTTCTTTTAATTTTACTCCTAAGCTTTACCTAGTTTAACATGGTGTGCTCTCTTACCAACTATATTTTTTTAATGAAATATTTATATATTTCTATTTAATTAATATATAGATATATTTCATCCCTAATAATAATAACAATAACAATAACAATAACAATAAAAATAACAATAATAATAACAATTACAATAACAATAACAATAACAATAACAATAACAATAACAATAACAATAACAATAACAATAACAATAACAATAACAACAATAATAATAATAATAATAATAATATCTTCACATGCCTTGTCTAGTCTTTCAAATTTTACATGCATGTCTACCAGGGCACTTACAAATACATCATCTAAAGAATATCCACTTTTGATTATATTTTGATGAATGTCCATACCATGATCCAAATCTCCCATTTTTGTAGAAGCTGGAAGGATGCCTCAAATCATCCATGTTTCAAAGAATCCATTTTGTGTAAGGGATGTCAAATAGAAAATATGATATCACATGAAATTCCCATTCATTTCTCCTCATCATCATCACCCATCTCACTTTTAAATATTTTTATAATCTAAATGATTAAACATTGGTTAAAATCCCAATAAATGCAAATGTAATCTATCACTAAATTTAGACAACACATTTCAAATTAAGGTTTGAAATTGAGATGTTGATAATTGTTGACCTACAGATCATGTTTAAGTACACTATGGAAATGAAAAATAATAAAAAATATTTCAAGCGTTTAGAACTTCAATCTTGATATTGATGTATATACCCATGTCTACTTCAAAATATTATCCAAATTCCAAACCTTAACCATTGTAACAAAAATAAATCCATTCTAATCACCTTGATAGAACCCAATCACCCACAATTACCAAGTGGGTGAAGAAGTTTAAATTTGATATTGTACATTACTCAAAACCCGTGATTATTAATACCATCTTACATTTCATCAATTTATATTGTCAAGGGTGAGTGAGAGCATCGTGAGAGCTTATTTTATTACAATAATTCTCCACATTTAAAGTGCACCTCGAATCGATATTATGATACCACTAATTTATATAGAAAAAATTAAAAAATAGTGGCCCAATTTTCCTATATTGCATTGCTCTTATATTCCTTAGACCCTCACACCAATTAAGTCTATGGTTATTCCAAGATGGCCCTCTCCAAAATTGGTGAATCAGGAATTTTTGTGTACTCATAAATCAAATTGGTTTTCCATAAGAAAGCACCTCAAATTTCTCTATTTATTTACCCTTCTCTCTTTTGATTTTATTTATTAGTTGATAATTTAGTATTTGAGTGACAATCTAGTGTTTCCTACTTTATCTTGATTGCATGCTCCTTGTTTGTCACTCACATTGATGCATTGTAAAACTATTGAGGAATGAAAACTCATGATCCATAGGAATTCAGTGATAAATCTAAATGAACCAATCAAATTAGGAAAACGTCTTCTTAATGTGTTTCAAAAGCTTTGAGAGATAATTGAAATGTCTTCCACCAGAAAAGGCCCCTTGTAAGGAATAATCACAATGAGCATGTACGTAAACCAAGTAGAAAAGACCCTGGGGAGTTGTTCACCAATTGGGATAATATTTTTAGCTGGGATCATTTTTATTAAAACCAACACCTACCTAATTTGTTGCTATAAATGTTAAAATAAACATCAACATTTTTGGCACTAGGAGGGTCTTAACCTGAATCTTGATCATTTCATTTTGTTTTTTATATTTTCAGATGTTACCCCATGATTTTCTAGGTTTCTTTATGGAAAATTAATTTTGTAAGTCACCTATGGATTTTACTTGGCTAGGTGAATGTTTCTACTTTTTGAATGTTCCAATGCCTTCCAAATATTTTCCCAAAGATTTGAATGACTTATGTTCAAAGTATGAATGTGGAGGGATCAAGACTACCAAATATCACATAAAAATCTTTTTGAGATACCTTAATTTTTACCCAAATCCAACATGAGTTTGTGGTTTATCACTTATTCCCTTGCTTGTTGGGTAAAGATACAAATTTATGGTATATTGGGTTACCAAATAGTTGCATCACTTCATGGGCTAAGTTTAAAACTCTATTTATTACTAGATTTGGCATACCCATAGATCCCTTTGTATTATTTCACGAATTTTTCACAACTAGAAAAGGGTACAACAAACCCATTAGTGTGTTTAATCAATGTTTTAATAATTTTTACATATGGTTAAAAGACCCTTTTCTTTAAATAGAAGACACAACTGTTGACATATATCAATGCCCTAAATCCCATAATGGCTATGATTTTGCATAGAGATCCATTAGATCTTATATCATTATAATTGGTTTATCAATAGGATTGGACCTTCGAAGAACAATCCATGGTACATGGCTATGGATTTCATTTGTTGAACTCATTTGAGAAATCAAATATGTACATTTAGAATCCCTTGATCTCCTCATGCACAATTCCAACAGTTGACCAATTCCCCTATAATCCATAGTCCGTGTCTGAAGGGTGTTTCCAAGTTACCTCCCATATAACAAATGCAAGCCTTGATTATTCTTTAAATTCATATAATGTTGCTAACCCAATATGAACTCATTAGGAGGATTTATCTAGTTTTAATGGTCAAATTTATTTTGACACTTATGCTAATCATACCTCCTTATTAAAGGGGGCTTATATGAGGTAATGCTTTTAAATCCAGATCCCAAATCTTATGGATTTAAGTGCATACCTATTATTTATATATATATATGATCATGCATGATGAGAATGTACAACTTCCCAACCCTAATCTATTTTTAAAGGATACAATAATGATGATGAGTCTGAAGATGAAGTAGTAGTTATCATTGCAAACCTAAGAGCTGAGAAATAAATAGAACAAGAGTCATATGTAAAAGAAGAACAAGTTGAAGAGTCTTGTGCTAAGCTAGAAGAAGTGTTCAAAGGATTGAAATATTTGGATGTAGAATATGCTTGCTATGCATCTAAGGCATTTTTGTCTATTGCTCCTCCCCCTCCAAGTGAGTGGTTGAATTAAGATGAAAGTCATCCATGTTATACTATCAAGGCTTCATCTTCATCTTTAAAAGAGGATGAGACTAAAGAGACAAGGAACTTGAGCAATGTTGTGGCTGAAAAAAAATTGAGGAAGGGGAAATAATAAGGTTTTACCATATCTAAAGGTGCAAAATCAGAGTGGAATATTTCCCACTCCTAGGTAGGCCCACAGGAAAAAACATTGGCTTGAACATAAAGGGTGAAGTCATGGACAAAGAAAGCATATTGGCATAATTCAAAAATGAAGGTGCATCGCCCTAATGCAATGTCTTACATAGTTATACCATGGATGATAAAAAATATATATCTATTGTATATGAAGAATCATTCCCAAGCATCCAAACTACTGAATGATTTTTATATAATTAATCCATTAATGGATCATCATAAAGAATATAAAAATGAGCATCTTATAATTAATCTATCTATTATCTGTAATAAAAGGGGTGCCCTTGCTAGAGTGAATACAAAAAGCAGTTTGGTGTGTGATGAAATTCCACCTTATTCCACTTCACAATTTCATGTTTGGGCAGAGGCACTCCTCATTACCTATCCACCATGATTATCAAGTCAAATATTAGTATAATCTTGAATTTCATACTTTTAATTTAGTTATTCTGCATGAAAAGCATATAAATATATTACTCTAGGAAAGTGTTTTCTATCATAGAGGTCAACATAGAAGAAAACTTGAGCCCTTCTAGTCTCCTCAAAATAGTAAGAAATTAGGTGTCTAACTAAGTCTTAGGTATGCTCATATCTGAAAATCCCTATGAATATTTTTCTCCCTTTGTTTCTTTTAGTTTTAGTTTGATTTCTTGTTTGCTTGTTTATGGTCTGGTCCTTTCTATTTCTTCCATAGGGGTTCATTATTGATTGATGAATGTGAAATGGTGATCTATTTTACATGTATACTTCAATGGCACTCAAGAATTTAAATGGTGAGAATCTTGTCTGAACACTTCTGTGAAATGTTGTGTTTTTCTTGAGAATTTCAAGATTTATAAAGGCCCATGATATAGAATAGAATGTGAGGAATTAGAAAGGCTTCTTTTCTATTTTAAAATCCATCAATGCACTTGAACTATAAAATCTTAGGTTGAATACAATACTCTTTATTTTGAATTCTTTTAGTTGATCATGATATTTTTCAAGCATCCTCTAACCCATGGCTTTATCCATAATCCTCTATGGAATCAAAAGAAAAATCTCTCTTCAAGGAAGTTAAATAAGAAAATAACATCTTGAGTTTTCCTCGAAAGGGTAATCTTGGTGACCTTTAGCATAGGCTTTCTGACCTAGCTAGTATTAGATAAAAGCCTTCAAAAGGGATCAAAGGCATCTCTATCAGGGCTATAAATGCCTAGCTAGAAATATTATAATGTTTATGCCACTTCCCCAAAGCTAAAATTACTAAATCTTTGTCTCCTTAGAGGTAATGATCTCTAATAAAATTTAATATAGTTTGTGTGTATGTAGACTAAATAAATTAAATCACTCAACTAGCATGTGTTGATGGCATCTAGGTGGAATTTTAGCTGAGTATGCCATACATTGATGTAGGATTTAGTGCTTGTTTCATTGGATTTATTTCAATTAATCATGGGTAGCTAAAAATCATTATTTGGATACAAGAACTAGAGATTCTAGATTCTCAAAATATGAAGGAGTATTTCCTAGCAGGAGTTGCCATTTGTTATTGCTACACAACATGCCCCATTTTCACTAAAAAAATGAGGACCCTCTATTGACATGCCTACATAATATTTTGTCTTTGATCTCATTTGAACATGCTTTAGAATTAAGAAGTTGCGTGAATGAACACTAGATCAAACTATAGTTATATTGAGCTATAACACTTTGTTCTTTTTAATCCTTGTAGTTCATCCTAAATCAATTTAAAAAGTCTAAGTTTTCCTATTTTTAATGAATTATGTTCCTAGAACTTAGAAATATTTTCACTTGAAGCTCTTTTATTTCACATTTACACTTGAAGGAATGACAATAAATTTTATGTGCTCTTATATTTGATATTTGAGGTTTGGTTTTAAAATCACTAATCTATTAAGGTGCTCTTGGAGTTATTTTTGGTGCCTTTATGGTGTTTTTATAGGTTTCCTAGGCCTTTTATTCAACTCTTGGACTCCAAAATCAAGATTCTCAGGATATTTTTTAGCTTTAGAAGGCTTTAATTTGGTTTTCTAGGACCCTTTCCTAACATATCCATCGTTTATAGAGTTCTAAAACCCTTTCCTAAGGTTTGCCGAGCTTGAACAAAGTCTCAAAGATAAGATCAAGTTTAATTTTTATTTACGTAAGTGTTGAAGGGGTTATCTAATGTGGTCTAAGTTTTATTAAGTTGGGTCCTTAAAAAATTAAAAAATAACTATGGGATCATTCCCATCCCCTCCTAGGCTTGTTAGTGAGGTAACTCTCGTGCCTAATTGAAGATCGATAAATGATTTTGCATAGTCTTGGAGCTTCTTAAGGGTGTGAAACCTTGAGAGCCTGGCTCAAATATGAATGTGCCACATGGAAAAAGTTAGAACTAGGGTCTCCTAGCTTTTCAAGTAGCGTAGGGATCATATTAAATAAGCAAAGGACACATACACTTTGATAGAGACTAACCTCTTGGCTTGTTAGTGATGGTAGACCCTGGGACCAATAAGAGAAAGACATGTGGCATGGTAAATGTTAAGCTGTCAAAACTTAAGGAATGTGTTATGAATCAAAAAATGTCACATATCATAGGTGGTTGATGTCAGACTTGCCAGACCATAGGGAAAAATCAACAACCACCATGTGGCATGTGTCATCCTTGGCCAATTAGAGGCCAGGGCTAGCTTGATGAATCAATTGATGTCATGTGGACTTATTAGTCATCAGACCTGACAAATATCCTACCAATTAAGGGTTACCACATCACCCATGATGAATCATCATGTCATGAGTATAAATTGATATCCATCACCCTATCACTTGAACATCACTGTTGGATGTTAGAACCAATGAGATCATACCATGTCTCCATGATGATGTTAGCAATCTAATGGATTAAATTTGATAGGTATGTAACTATCACCAAAGAATCAAGGCCCAATGCTTAGGGACATGTGGAAAAGGTATCCTAATGAATAGGCACCATGTGGTAAGGCTCGACAGTGGCTTGGTACTAAATAAAGCATATAATCAGATGCTAAACAAAAACCCAAGATGAGGAACAAATGGAACTTTGGGACAACTTAGAATAAAAGGCACCAAATGGGTTTGATAGTGCTGAAAAGGCATCCATGTTGGTCAAAACACAAGAATAGTTTGCATTGGCTTGACATTCATCCAAAAGGTGAATATACCTGAGAGGATTTATAGTGGGATAAATATCAAAGTTTGTAAAATAAAAATAGAGGATACATTAAACAAACAATAATAACTTCCATATATTATATTACACACTCTATATTACTTACTTAGCATGCATGTAGATATAAATAAATATATAGGCAATCAATAGCTGATGAATAGGGAGTCAACAACCAATAATTCTCTCCTATAATCATATGGTTAGTAAACCCATACAAAAAATATATTACAAATATGGTTTTTAATATATTAGACTAACAATATTAAATATTTTACTACACCATAAAATACTAAATACTATGTTCACACTAATTCCTAACATCCATCCCCTTAGTGTGATCATTGTAGAAAAACATTCACACTTTTCTATAGCTTTCTCATCTTTTCTCACTCATGATTTTGGCACACCAATCGAAATGAAGGTAGAGAAGGAACTCATCAACTTCTTATCAACCATACACTATTGGGAACTTATCTAATCAAACTAGTGTGGGAATTATGAATATGAACCATTTGATTATGAACCATTCAGTATGGGGAACTAATCTGACCTACTCAATGTGAAAACTCAAGTAGGAACCATCTATCTAACCTTCAATGGTTTTACAAAGGTTAACCACAAACCTAGGTATGAACATGAAGAAATTTAATTGTTCAACCACTACAAGTATCATGATTTTTCTTTTCCTTTGTGATTTCATCTTTTCACTATTTTTTTTACATCAGGGGTTTACATAGAAATTAGCTCACACATGAATATTTTTCACATTACATCACATAAGAACAAACTATTCTCAATTGTGACCACTATTATTGACTATTATCACTTGATATTGAATAGTATAGGAGACTGCCATTGACATTGGAAGTTACTCTTGACTTTAGTCGATTTATTGTAGAATGGAAATGGAATATTGGTATTATATCTCCATATAATGTGAAATTTCCATTTATTAATCAAACCAACAATACATTGAAAAGAAACACACTACATACAATTGAAAAAATGTCACAACAACATTGTGTGGCCTATCGCTTGTGATTGAAGAGAGAACACTAAAAGGTCATCCTACCTCTATTGCTTCCGACCTCCTTCAAGTTTCTACTTAGCAAATTGGGTCTTAAAACTCAACCTTTACATGTTTTTGACAACTTACAAATTAGATGTCAGAGTCACCCAAAATTGTATCCGTACAAGACAAATAATTTGACATTAACATCTTTATTATTAACTCTTATTGACATCAGTTTATTAAAAATTTGAAGAAATTTGATGATTTAAATCTAATTTTAACAATAAAATTAAATTGATAATTTTTTACTCTGACTCTAAACATTAAAAAAAAATCCTTTTAACTAATAGACATAAACCAAATTAACCTAAGACTCAAAGTATAATGGCATATGTAACTTTACTTTAAAGTCACTTATATGTAACTTCAAATTCAATTGCCTCTCAAATAAAAATTGTACTAAGGGCTCAATCTTAAAGATCATTAGAAAATAAACAAATTACTATATAAAATTATAATCAACTTAAAAACTAAGAATAATAGCTCTGAAACTGTTTGACCAAATGAAGATCCTTTTGGAAGGTGAATGTACTTACACATATTCAGGACAAGACCCGTGACACACATAAATGAAACATCATGCCCCTAAACTTGATGTAAAGGCAAATAAACTTAAAGACTACTATTTCCTGAATTACTATAATTTTGACGACATATCATGTGAATGAACTTGTATGAAAAAGCATGCCTTTTCTCTGATCAGATCACTTCACGTGCACTCTAATTACCATGATTTTGGATGAGCTCCTATGGTCAACATTGGTGTTCGATGCATCTAAACTGAGACCTGAATCTAGTCAACTATAAAATCCAATATTGAACTGGATCTGTCAAGGTGGAGAGATGTTACAATGTGGTGAGGCCTAAGATGAACTCAATGAGAAAATATCTATAAATGACACACACATGGATGCATGCAAGCAGTTCTATATGTGTTTGGTGATTCATGCTAGCTTAGTTATATTGCCTCTTTCACCATCTGCATTGAATGAATGCAACCACCCTATTAGTGGGTTGAGGAGGATCTTGATGCATTAAGTTGCCTACAAAGAGCTCAATCAAAGAGGAAACGAGGGTTGGATCCCTTTAGAATAACAATACAATAGGTTAGGACCAAACTGTTTGGGCTCTCCAAGTTAACAGACCCAAGTTTTGAGTCATGGCTATTTGGAGGCCAATGTTGTAATCTAAGTATTAAATGAACCTCCATTTTGCTTATTAAATGAAATATCTTTACATCAAATCTTTGTCAACTGATAGATTGGGTCTGTGCATGAAACATGGTGCCCCATTTTATTCTTTTACATTGCTCTTATAGTCCTTAGAGCCTCACACAACTTAGTCTATGGTTGTGTCAAGCTGGCCCTCTCCAAGACTGGTTAATCTAGAGTTTTTGTCTACTCATAAATTAGATTGTGTTTCCATTAAAAAGCAGGCTTAGCTTTCTATATTTATTTACCCTTATCTCTTTTGATTTAAATTATCAGTTGTTAATTTAGTGGTAGTTTATTCTTTGAGTTGCAATCAAGGGTTTCCTATTTTATCTTTATTGCATGCTCCTTGTTTGTCACTCCCATTGATGCATTCTAAAACTCATGAGAAATGAGAACTCTTGATCAGCTGAGAATTCATTGATAAATTTGAATGCGCTGATCAAATTATGTGAATGTCTTCTTAAAGTATTTCAAAATCTTTGAGAGTTCATTGAAATGTCTCCCACCATCAAATGCCGCTTATATGGAAAGGTATCAATGAGCCACTGAGTGAATAATAGTGCACTTATAGATATAGTAATGATAGTAGATTTAAGTTGCGAAGTTAGGTTTTTGTAGTGGTTATAAAATGGGATTTAGAGAATGCTTCAACAAAATGCGACAACATATAGGATGCCTTTACACTAAGTGAGAGGGATCCCAGAGGAAAGAATAATACCAAGAGGGAAAACAAAAATAGCATGTACTTTCCTAGGTTTATAATCATGATTTTTCACTCTTAAATTGATTTGTTTATGAAAACATACTTTTTTTAGATTGATTGGTTTGGCACAAAAATATTCTTCCTCCAAACTCCCCAACAAAGCAAAAACAATGAACTGGATGGAGTGATGGGTTGTGGAAGTCCAAATGCAGAACTCGCAAAGCTAAATCAATGCCCTGGATGGGGTGACAAAACTAGGAAAGTCCAAACACAGAAGTCATTATTCTTCGTTGTTATTGTTTTTCAATTTTATCTATTACAGTGTAATAAATCTGGTTTATATATATATATATATATATATATATATATATATATATATATATATATATATATAGTTGTAATAAATCTAGTTTACACACACACACACATGTTTGTTTATTACATCTTTTCAATGTATCGTGTTAGTTGGCTTTATATTTTTATATATTTTTTGATATATCAATCTAAACAAAAATAAAAGTTATCCATTCACACCATTACACTCCTTGACTGAAAGTGTAAATCACGCCTCCCAATGTAATCACATTAATTTTAGTTTTTAGAAAAGAAAAAATTAAACAATAAACTAAAGTTATAATTGAAATGTTTTACATAAATTAAACTTAAAAAAAAATTTATGGCATTGATCTTTATAATATTTGAACTATATAAAAAAATTGGCATAAACCTTAAAATTATATTTTGTAAATTTATCGATTAAAAAAAAAATCATACCATTAAAATTTTAATTTACAAAAAATATTAATAAACAAAAATAAAGATAATCCCCCTTTTGTAATTACACTTCTCAGTTTGGCTATGGATGGCTCACCCCCCATTTACCCATGGTGGATAAGCTTAATGCCCATTGGGGGATGCATTCCTATATTTCTACATCGAGCTTCTACTTTAACACTATTTGGGGGGCTTGTGTGGAGCCCAAGCTTGCTCATTTTACTTGCTATAGTCTACACCAAGACTTAGTTATTTGCAGAAGACTCGTTTAACCAATATTTCCCATTCCTTCTTAGCCTTTCTATGGCCATATTGAGATGTTTCCTCATCCTTTTTGGTATTATTCCAAAGTTTAATGTGTCTAGACATGGATCCATGATCTCTTCATGCTTTTCTAGCCTGAGTTCTTTCTTTGGCAGTATATCCTCCTTAGAGATAAATTTGTGATGCCCTTTAAATACATACAAGTTTGGCATACTTTTAGATAAAAATATTCTCTTCTAGCTTTGGAAAGAAAGAAATAATTATGTGTTTAATAATGCTTCTATTGATTTTAGTGTCTCTACTCTAAGTAAGTCCTCTATCATTTCTAATGTTCTTTTGTAGATTCAAGTTGAAGCTAATAAAGTGGCTATTGAACTTAGACACCTTTGGAAACTACTCTTGTTGGGAAGATGCTCCTTGTGCAATGAATTGAGTTTCGCCATCTCCACCCAGGGATCCTAAACTGGCAGATATAATATCTCTACCAACTCATAGTGGACATCATCGCATCCATCCCAACATCACTCTCATAGTGGCACCCCATACTAATGCATGAACTCTCCTGGGTAGCACTGAGGGTGGTAGCTACCACCTTCTTTCCCAACTGGGTAGCATGGTTGGGATGCTCCTCTTCCTCCTCTATGCCAAGATGCTTGGGGGGTGCCACCTGGAGACCTATCGAACATGTTGGACAAGTTCCCAAGGGTTTATTTGGCCACTTTGCTTACTCGAGCATATGAAGAAGAAGATGATAGGTGGCTGGAAGCCTATTCCAGATGGCAATGACTTGCCAAGCTCAAGTTGGGGACCTGATGATATGAATCCTCCACCTTCTTACATTGCTCATTTTGGTAAAAGTTTTCTTTTATTATGTCTTTGTGACTTGTTCTTAAGCTTTACCTTATTTTTAGTGATATTTTTACTTTTACTCGTAGGCTTTGCCTAGTTTAACATAACATGGTCTCATACTGCCTATATTTTTTTATAAATTATTTTTATATTTATATTTAATTAACATATGGATATATTTCATCCCAAAAAAATAATAATTATAATAAAAAAATTCCAATTAATAACTATCATCTCAAACTTAAGTGGTCCATAGACATTTTTCCATTGGGAGAGATGAGTAACTAGTAATGGACCCACCGTACATATGATTGTTTCAAGTTGGGCCCATGTTTTGCCATCAGGAGCGTCCAGTGATAGTTGTATGTCTAAAAGATCTAAAATTTATCTAACTTAGATTCCAAAGCTCTGCAACTAAAATTATTGATGCATGGGACAAAACCCTTTGGAATAGGTTTGTGACTTGTCCTTATTAAAAAATTTAAAACAGTTAAAAATAAAAAAGAAACGGAAAATATTGGTATCCTCGGTTGTATCTAGCTAAAAGAATCTAAATCACTAAAAGTGTTATGTTACTGTGAATAAATCCACATTAGGACAACTCTAGTACACAAAAAACCACATTTAATTTTTTTAAAAATGTCTAATTCTACTCAGGTGCGGTCAAATTCATTTAAAGTCCCATCAATGGAGTGTATCGGGAATAGATAGGTAGCCATAGGTGGTGTTTGAAGATGGAGTTAGTTTCAAAGTAGGCAGAAGCATGTGCCTCAAAGATAAACTATATAGGTTGCCCGTGAAGATGAGCAGTGGGCAGTGCACTTTGGAACGAAGAATGGTTGATTGAGAAACTAAGCAATATGATGGTATGGGTGGGATTAAATGAATAATGTAAGAATAATATAAACAAAATAAAAACTAGCAGTTACCTCGAGGGTGCAAAGAACACCATAATGAATCTATATTTAATTTTAGTAATTTTTTTGTTGACTTTGTGGAGTATATTCTCTTTATAAGTGTACAATGTCAGTACTCCTTATTACTTGAAAATTAAATTTATCCACTCTTCCTCTTGCTTGGATTGATCCCCATTTGAACATATTTTCTATCAATTAGTGATTTGACATGAAATACCTTGTCAATTCCCCTCATCATCACCACCTAGCTCACTTCAAAATCTTTCACCACTTACAATTTTTGTATGGTCTTGTTGTAATTTCTCTAGGCATTAATATGTTAGTAGTATAGATGAACATAAGTTACAATATAGGTTTCATAACCTCAATGTCTTGTCTCCATATCATTAGCATTTCATCAGTGATTTGAGTCGCACATTGGACATGAAGCCTTCTCACAATAATAAATGTCTAATCAAAGAGTTCTCACCATTATGCAAGCTTTGCAACCTTTTTTATGGATGCAAGTCATTTAAATTTAATAGTTGCCTTAAATCCATATAATATTCTAAATGCTTAAATGATCACCCCAACCATATTCCTCATGTTTTCATGGATGCTCATATGTTTGCAATGGTGGTTTACATGGCTAGTTGGCAGTATCCTAGCCAAGATATCTAAAGCATTCACTATAAAATTAATACATAGTTTGGAAGGGCCAAGATAAGATAGCACACACAAAATCTATGTATGTTGGTGTGGATTTTGGTCCAACCAAAGTCATTCAAAGTCAGTAGGTCATGGACTTAGCCATGCTTAACTCACCACCTAAGGTAACCACTTACTTGCCACCATTGTTGTGCATCCCTCTAACCACAATTGCAACTAGAAGTGTGACCACAACTATAGCTAAAAACTTAACTATAACTTCATGCATACACCAATCACATGGTTAATGAGAAACACAACTATGTGGTTAATTGTAAATTATTTCACATCATTTGTGCCATTGAGGTATATAAGAAATGAGTATAGAGTTTCAAGATTAGCTCTGTAATCAAAAGTTGAGGAATTTGAAATTATTATTGGTCATAGGTGATCGATGGGCTATTCTCACTTTATGTTAATCTCAATCAGTAATGAGTCGTGAAGTAGTTTTATATGACCATATGCACTCAAAAACATTTGAAATTTGATATCTATTGTAGAGGAACTAGAAGGAAAAAGATTGAGCTCACCAGGAAAGAACAAAGCATTGGGGCATCTCCAAGGTTAGTGTAGTTGTTTAACTCATAATCTCACAAAATATGTAGATGAATTTTCATATATTATTCTTACATTGGGGCACTTTATGAAATATTTAGTATGCCTCTTTAATGGCCCTCTTTAACATTTCCTCAGTTTATAGGCCTACATTGTAGCAATGGTATTACTCATAGAATGGTCTTTCCCATTACCCATTTTTATTGTATTTTCATGAAAATTTTTATGTTTCCCTAGATTTTCCACACTAGAACACATTTTCAAAATACTGGTGAAGATTCCTTCATTAGGATTTATTTTAGTTTGCTGGGTTTTTTTTAAATATTTTTACTGCCAATTCATCCTATACATTTTTCTCTTAGCCTAAAATCATTTCATACCATAAATCTAAATTTCATTGAGGCATTTTTTTAAACACTTCATCATTCAATATTCTTGTTGCAATGCAAAGTGGATTCCATGCTCTAGTTATTGGAACATAAAGCAATGCTTTCCAATATACATCTTTACAATGGTTTTGAATATAATATCGAGGATTTATATTTTCATCTTGATCAAATTAGCAATGTGTTGGTTCTTTTTTATGTGTATGATAATGTCTACATATTTATGAAAGACTTAGATGCCCATGGGATAGAACTTATGCATCACACATGATGGTTTTTTGTAATGTTGTTGAATATGAATATAGTTTATTTAATCTTTCATAGAAAATAAGATTTTTAGTATCCAATTATCTACATTTTTGATTGACAAATAAAATTGTTGTCTCTAATATTGTACCCTAGAAGAGGGTTGTTCAAGCCTCTTCTATATTTGGGCAAAATTGGGACATTTCCAAGCTAGTGGCTGTGCCTATAAGTGGAAATGATCTTTTAGGTTGAAAGGGCTAGCTCCCTGTATTAGCCTTTTTTGTGAAATAAAACCATTGAACCAATTTGTATGAGTGAAAAAAGTAAAAAGTTTGCATAAATGAAAAGCCTAGTCTAAAGTGGTGATATGCTAAGAACTAGTATCCACATGTATGCCTAGTCTAAATTAGGTTTCCCAACATGCAGACCCATTCAAGCTTTTTGATTGTTTTTACTTATAAAACCTATAAGTCAAGCATGTTGGGAAACCTGATTTGTACTATCCTTCATCTTTTGGGTTTTTTAATTGCTTCTACTTATAAAACTTTATAATAAAATCTCATTTTTAAACCCAATTTTACTTTGCTTAAGACCCTTTCAGGTTTTCTAGGTCCTTCTACTCCATGCTTGATGCTTCAGGTTATTTAAGGCTCCTTATAAAAATTATAAGTCAAGCCTTTGACAAATCCTGATTTACACTATAGAATAATTTGGGATTTCTCAGTGACTTCCGTTCTTATTTGAAGACTTTGGGCATGAACTTGATGTCATGCGGGACGTCACCAAGTGGCACCACAAAGGCTAATTCCTTACATTAAATTTGACGTTTTATAGTACGTCACCAATTTGAAACCCAATAGCTAGTTGTCTGTATCAAAATTGACATTCTATGACACATCATGGGAATCCATTTAGGTTGGGCTTATTTTATTTGGTAGTTTTCCCAAAGTAATTGATTCAGACAATTTGTTTGAAGGAATTCCTTTAGGAATTTTGTCTTCTAGGCAATGGTTAGTTTCCTTCGAGAACTTTTCTCAAAGGACACTTGGGAAAGTGTCCTTTCGAAAAGTTTTGAAAGACCCCTGGGTAAAGGCACAAGGTCCCTGCAAAAAATTCTTAAGGGCATTTTTAAAGACAAAGGGCCCTTCTAGAAAAATCTTGAAGGGTAACCTTGGAGAAAATGGGCAAAAGTACCCTTTGAAAAAATCCAAAGGAACACTTGGGAAAAAAGTGCCCTTCAAAATATTTTCGAAGGGTTACTTGGGAGGAAAGGACAAGGCGAAGGTCTCTTTAGAAAATTTTGAAGGGACACTTGGGTAAAAAAGTGCCCTTTAAAACTTTTTCAAAGGGTCAGTTGGAAAAAAATGTCCTTTAGAAAAATCCTGAAGGGACACTTGTGGGGGGAAGCAAGGTAAGAAAGGCCATTTAGAAAAGTTTCAAAGAAAAATTCGAAGGGAAGTGGCCCTTCGTAACTTTTTTTTGAAGGGCAATTCAGGAATAACAAAATAAGGAAGGCTAAGGCAAACAAGGCAAAGAGAATGAAAAAAGAACAAGGGAGAAGATCCCTAACCAAGAGAGGTTGAAGGGAGAAGACAAACAGTTAAGTAAGTGACTAAACATAGAAAATGAGCATGGGAGAAACAAAAAGAGCTAAAGGGAAACCACGAGCTATTCATGCAAAAAGTGGTCAAAATTTTAGTGATTTCTATGGGAGACATGTTCACTAGGTCATAAGACTAGTCACCTAAATCCTTCCATTGGGCATGGAGTCATGCAACGCAAACAAGAGTTGAAAGAACAAGCCAAGGTTGAACACAGACATTAGAGAGACACACGCACAACTATCAAAAGGAAATAAAACACCTAAAAGGAAAACATTGTGCTCCAAAGCACTTATGGAAAATATACACAACAAAGGAAACAAACCAAAACAAGTTATATACAAGACATGGCCAACAAGAGTCACAATCAAGGTTTCAAATAGATTCCATTCATTAGAATAGGCAGCTCTTATCTGTCCATTTTGGATAGCTAAAAATAGTTTTTTTGATTGCACTTGCTAATGATGTAAGAACCACTCCACAAAGTCTCTAACTTTGTATGTTTGCCTAGTTTTGCTCTATCTTAATCATATTTCAAGACCAAGTCACCTTATTTGAAAACTCTTTCCTTTGCCCTTTTGTTAAAGGATTTCTTTGTGAGAAGTTGATGGTGTTCCAAAGCTTTGTGTGCATCATCTCTTGCCTCCTACAGCTTTAATAATTCTATCAATCTGACCTTCATGGGAGTATTTTCAAGTAATTCCATTTGTTGTACAATTTTCAAGGTAGGGAGCTCTTGTAATATGAATAGCCTAGCTTCTCTCCCATAAATAAGTATAAAGGGAGAATTACCAATTGACTTCTTGGGAGTGATTTTGTCTACCGTTAACATTGTGTTTAGCTTGCTATGCCATGCTCTTTGATTAGTTTTTAATGTCCTCTTGAAGATCTTGATAAGGTTCTTGTTGGTAGACTCAACCAATCCATTACCTTGAGAGTAGTAGTTAGATGAGGTACTCAAATGAACTCCACTCCTTGCAACCTAATCAAATGTTTTAGAACTTATGAAAGTAAGTAGATTATCTGAGATAATGACATGAGGAGTTTCAAACATTTTTAAAATGTTGTCATAGTACTCCAAGATGGCATTTTCATTTACTTCCTTCAACGCAATAACCTCTACCCATCTGATGAAGTAGTCTATAGTAGTCAATATCCATTTATGTCCAACACTTGATGGAGGGTTGATCATGTGAATGAATTAAAGACCCTATTGCATGAAAGGCTGGTCCACTTCGATACGATTCAATGGAAGAGGAGTAAAATTTTGTTTAACAACAAAGAAATCACATTGAGGACAAACCTTAGCCCAATGATGATAGTCCTTAAAAATACTAGGCCAATAGTAACTAGCTCTCATTATTTTTACAACTATTGTTCTAGGAGAGAAGTGATGACCATTTTCACCATTATGGAACTTTTATAGTAGCATATCAAATTGGTCATTGTTAATACATCTTAGCAACACATTGCTCACATCCTTCTTAAAGAGAATGTCATCCACAAGACAATAAAGAATAGCTTGTAGCCTAAGATACCTTCTTTGAGATTTGTTCAAACCATTGGGACGCTCACCATTTTGAAGAAAACCATTGATGTCTTGTGTCTAACTTTGATTTTGCATTTGATCAATTGTCTAGTCTTGAACTTGATTTATCAAGGCTTGCTCATTTGGTTCTTAAAATTTAGATGCTAAGTGCTCACATAAACCTCTTCCTCTTACTAAGCTGGTTACCTTGATGTCAATGTCATATTTCATCACTTTTGTGATCCATCCATCTCTTTTATCATTAAGATCCCTGCTTAGGATAAATTCCTTGGTGCTAGAATGGGAGAGCATGACATGGATCTTGTTGTTGGAAACCATATTCCTAAACTTTTTCAATACTCTAATGATAGTTAAAGCTTTCTTTTCAACAAAAGAATATCTCACTTTGTATTCTTCTAAGCCTTGGCTGAAAAAAGCAATTGGCTGCTCAACACTTCATCATTCTTTTACATAAGCATAGCTAAGATCATGTCAAGGTTAGAAAAAGTATAAATAATGAAATATTTATCAAAATTCAAATTTAAGAGAGTGGGAGATGTTGTCATTGCCTGCTTGATTGCCTTAAAGCTACCTTTACCTTCCTTTGTCCAAGTAAAAACTCGATTCTTTTTTAGCATGACTATGATAGGATTTACCACAGTTGTAAAGTTTGGGATAAACCTCCTTGCAAAGTTTATTTTTCCCAAAAAACTTTACAACCCTTTGTTGTGTTGAGGCAAAGATAAGCCTAGAATAGCTTTAATCCTTATGGGGCTAGTAGATAAGCCTTTTTTTGAAATAACATGACCTAAAACCATACCTTCATGGACAATGAAGATGCACTTATTTTGATTGAGGGATATGTCGTACTCTTTACACTTCTCAGACACTTGCATTACATGTTGCATATGATCAATAACATCCTTTGAAAAAATGGTTATATCCTCAAGGTAAACAAGCAAAAAGTTATTGATCAAACCTTTAAAACACATGTACATTGCCATTTAAAATGTAGCTCTACCATTGGATAAATCCAATGACATCTTCTTGAAGGCAAAGGTCTACCATTTGGTGGTGAAGGCTATCTTGAAATGATCCTCTTCAATTACCAATATTTGATTATAACTTGAATAACCATCAAGAAGTGAGAAATGTTGAGAACTGGAAACAACCTACAAAATTTGTTTCATGGAAGGGGGTGGATAATGATCCTTGAGAGACACTTTGTTTGGATCATGAAAATCCACACAAAGTCTGATTTCTCTATTCTTCTTTCAAACCAGCACAAGGTTGGCTACCCAGGTTGAGTGCTTGATGGGAAAGATAATCCTAGACTTAATCAATTTGGTTAGCTCTTTCTTCATGAATTACACCTTGGGGTTTATAGGCCTTTACTTTTGTATTAGCAATTTAACTCCATGATCCAACTCAATGATGTGATGAGATAGACTTGGGTCAAAGCCTTTCATGTCCTTGTATTCCTAGGAAAAGATGTCATGAAACTCTTTGCATAATGTAATAAAATCTTGCCTTTCTAGTTGAGAACAAACCTTACCAATCTTAAAAAGTTTGTCCTTGAAAATTAGAACTCTCTCATAGTTATCTTCTTTTGTTGACATGCTCATTATTTGGTTTTTATTTCGGTCATCCTTGTTGAAGACACTCTCCAAGGTAATTAGCCCCTTGGTTATTTTATTTGTCTTTAGCCATATAATTTGCTCTTCATAATGATCATGCAACTTCTTTTGATTTCTTAAAGAGAAGCCTGCCTCTTTTTGCAAGGAGTGTGTAATGTGTTCATCACTTTCAAATAGTTGGCATGACACTTCATTATCTAGAATGGAAAGTCTCACAATGATATTGATATAGGATTGATCCACCTCTTATTCAACATTGGCAACTGATTCAAAATGTACTCTTATGTTAACCAATATCCATAAATGACCAAGGGGTTCTTAGCTATATCTTGACTTCTTACATGATGAATGATCAACTCACTATCTCCATAGACTTTTAAAATCTTGATTACTCTCTTCCTTAACCATTGGAGACCATGAACTAAGCCTTCATATTTTTCCACATTTCAAGTGCAATTGAAGTGAAACATATAAGAAGAGTAGTAATGATTATTTGATTGGAAAACCAACATGACACCAGCTCCTATACCAACTTTGTTCCTTGAACTATCAAATAACATTTCCCACATGCCATCAAGCTCATGATCTTCATTGGTGAGTCAAGGAATTGGGACATTCTCCTCATGCATGCAGTAAAATCCTAATTCAATTTCTTCAATGAGAGTGTAAGGATCAAGGCCATGTGTTTTTATTGTTGTACTTGTCAAGATTGAGGTCAAAAATACCTTCAAGAGGAGAAGATGTTTCACTATTCAGTGATGTTTATTCCTCTTTGCTGATTAAACAATTTTGATTTATCATTGTCTGTAATTATGGCTCAATGTAGAACCTTGCTAAGGGTTGAGTTCTTATGGTTACTTTGGTTCCATACCTTGTCTTGAAAGATGGAAATGATCAATAAGTAAAAAGGTATCCTCATATCTTGGCCATAATGTCTCTAAATAAGCATATAGTAAAGTGTGCTAGAAGGTCCACCACCACAATATATTTCATGATAGGGAATCTTGGGTAGCCATGTAGAAACACTTTTAGAACTTTGATCAATCCTACCATCTTTGTTGGAGTTCCATCTAGCTGAAACATGCCTTTACTATGTGGCTCATAGTTCAAACTCAACTTATTAGCCATTACTTTAGTCATAACAGTAGTGCTTGCTCCACTATCCACAATACAATTGTGGACCAACTTATCTCCCACAATGAGTGTGAGGTAGAAAGGCAGAGGATTTTAATCTTTTGTAAAAGGATCCAAAAGATGATTTGGATAATTTGTGAGAGCCACACTATGATGCTTTGAAGATTGAGGAGCCACATGCATGCTTGCTACCTGCTCTCGTAAAAACTCCTTTTGACTAGATATATGTAGAACCTCCGAAAGGGATATGCTTGTCTTATTTCTCTTTAATGTGTCCACAATATCTAGAGATGGAGTATTTAATTTCTCTTGCATTTTTGATGGTAACAAAGGAGTTGTATCCCGTTGTGTTCCAATTGTGGTAGCTACATTTACATTCTGATTTTATTGAGGAACATGGCTTGTAGAATGTGCATTAATTTAATTGGTGCTCTAGGGCCTTGGATATGCATCACTTGGAACTATTCATGGCTCTTACCCTTCTCCAAATGCTCTCTTCTTGGCCTTTATATTGGCTATAATTGACATGCCTTGATTCAATACAAAATCATCTTTTACTTGAAAATTCATCATTCCCACACTTGCATTCTTCTCCATGACTATCCCTTTGGTTGGGACATGCTTCTTTTGATATCATGTAAGGATTAGCTTCCTATTGTGTATTGAAAGTGTATCTAGTTTCTCCATCATCATGTGTAAAATAAACATGAGGCTGGCCCCATTGGTCCATATGATCTTCTCCTTGCACTAGATTTTCAAGAATTGGAACAATAGCCTTTACGTGAGGAGTAGAATTTGGATTATATGCTTTGGGCTGCCTATTGTAACCTTATTGATTTTGTCCTCTCCCTTGATAATGGTATTGGAATGGAGCTCTATATCCTTGTTGAGGATAGTATTATGCATTAAGAAGAGCACATGCTTGATATTGAACTTGTTTGAGCTGTGCTCTCAATGATCTAATTTCTTCATCCTTATCCACAATGTTATCCACCTTCTTGGGAAAGGCTCTTGGCTTCACATTAGCATTGGGATCTTGTGACATGCTTAGAGATTCAATAAAATTGTAGGATAACAAAGGCATGGAAACTCTTAGAAGAAGTCTTCCAGCCTAAATTAAGCTATTCTTGGCTTCAATTGCTAGCTCATATGCACCTAGTAGAGTGAATCCTTCCATTGACTGCAACATAACAACAACATCAGTACAAATCCCTTTGAGGTATGTTGGGACATAAAGCTATGAGGAGGTCTCATGATTGGTGGCAGCCTATACCATGCTCTTTGAAATCTCTCATTGAAATCTCCTATGGATTCATTTGGATCTTTTCTTATTACATTCAATTGATATATTAGGGAAGCATGATCACTCTTATTTTTTAATCTTTTCACCAATATGTCTCCAAATCCATCCCAACTTGTAATGAATCCCTCCTCCAATGTTCTATACCAATCAAGTGCTTTGCCTTTTAAAGACATAGCAAGCAACCTAATCGTTATGTTGGTCCTAGTAATATTATGGAAATCATAGAAATTAGAGATGTCTCTAATATGTTCAGATGGGGTAATAGAACCCTCCCCATTAAAACTAGAAAGAATTTTAGTAGCATTTGGAGAGATGGGGTCATATATAGGAAGATCTATTAGGTTTTAGTTATTAAAAGTAGGGAAGGGTTGAAATCTATTTATCTCTCTCCTTTCTTCCATTTCTCTTCTTCCCATTTGATCCTCTATTTCTTCCTCTTCTTCAACTTCTTCCTCTCCTTGAACTTATTCAACCTCTTCCTATTCTTCCCCAAAATCTCCTTGCCAAGGATTATTGTTCTTCAGGAAGAACTTCAGCTAAAGGGGTTTTGTCAAAAAATCTTAAGGACCTTGTGAGGACCATGTAGAATAATGTATAAAACTTCGTCTAGAGCCATGGATTCATACCATTTTGGAGTCACCAAATTCTAGGTTAGGGGTATTTCTACTACTTTAGGCCTATCAAGACTAGTATTCACCTTGACTTAGCAGTAATTTATGTCCCATCAGGCATTCTAGAACTATTTCCTCCAAATCTTGTACCCTAAAAGAGGGTTATTCAGACCTCCTCCATATTTGGGCAATATTGGGACATTTCCAGGCTTGTGGGTGTGCCTATAAGTGTAAATGAACCTCTAGGTTGAAAGGGCTAGCTCCCTGTATTAGCCTTTTTTATGCAATAAAATTGTTGAGTTAGTTTGTATGAGTGAAAAGTGTTAAAGTTTTCATAAATGAAAAGACTAGTTTAAAATGGTGATATAGCAAGAATTAGTATCCACATGTATGCCCTATACTTATGCACAATACATTAGAATATAGTCTATACCTCAAGATCTAGAATATTCCAACATAAGTATTTCAATGTAGAGACAAAATTAATGAGATCACATAAGGTAAATAAATAGAAATGCAAGATGTATAGTCCATAAAAGGGTTACACATGTCCAAAATTACATATAGTTAGAGTGTACTCTACATGACCTGTTGGATCAAATCTTTGTTCAAAAGCATGAAGTGTAGAGAATACAAGGATAAAACACCTCTTGTCACTTTGTGTCTCTTGCATGCCAAAGTAAATACCCAAAACTTATAAAGAAAATAGACTTATGATTCTTTGTTCAAAGGTGAGAAAATGGGAAAACATTCTAGCAAGGCTTCACTGTACTATCTGTGGATGATAAAACAAGATCCCAAGGGTCTTATTTATATCAAAAGAGGAAAAGAAGAGAGAGATCTTGGGTACCAAAAAATAAGCTTTGAAAATGGTTTGCCATCACCATCTTAATGAAACTAATTCTATTTGTTCTCTCATTTCAATTGGAGTTTGTCCTTCTCTTTGATTCACCCTCTTAAAATGACCAGGATCGCTACAAAACTAATGGTCAAATTAGCCTGCATAAGAAGTGGCTTGGATCACCACTGCAAACCTTATATTCTTATTGAAAGCTTATGCATTTTACATTGCAAACCCATTCATGTTTATTGAATTGTTTTACTTATAAAATGTATAAGTCAAGCATGTTGGGAAACCCAATTTGCACTATCCTTGATCTTTTGGGTTTTTTAATTGCTTCTAATTATAAAAGTTTATAATCAAAGATATTTTTTAAACCCAATTTTGCTTTGCTTAAGACCCTTTTAGGTTTTTTGGGTCCTTCTACTCCATTCTTGCTTCTTTAAGTTCTTTAAGGCTCATTACTTATAAAAAGTATAAGTCAAGCCTTTAACAACTCCCAATTTTCACTGTAGAGTCATTCAGGCTTTTCCAATGACTTGACTTCCTACTTGAAGACTTTGGACATGAACTTGACATCCTACGACATGTCACAAATTTGCACCCCAATAGCTGGTTCTTTATATTAAATTTGACGTCCTATGACACGTCACCAATTTGAACCCCAATAGTTAGTTGGTTGTATCAAAATTAACATTTTGTAGCATATCATGGGAATCCATTTGGATTAGGATTATTATTTTAAGAAATTTACTTGAATTAATTCCTTCAAACTATTTATCTGAAGGAATTCCTTCAAGATTTTTGGCTTATGGGCAATGGCTAGTTCTCAAAGGACACACAGGTAAAGGCACAAGGTCCCTTTAGAACTTTTTTTATGGGCATTTCCAAAGACAAATGGCCCTTCGAGAAAAATCTCAAAGGGTAACCTTGGAGAAAAAGTGAAAAAGTGCCCTTAGAAAAAATCCAAAGGGACACTTGGGAAAAAATTTGCCCTCAAATTTTTTTTGAAGGGTCACTTGGGAGGAAAGGACAAGGTGAAGTGCCCTTCATAAAAGTTTAAAGGGACACTTGGGTGAAAAATTACCCTTCAAAATTTTTTAAAAGGGTCATATGGACAAAAAAGTGCCCTTGAGAAAAAGTTTAAAGGGACACTTACGGGGGAGGCAAGGAAAGAAAGGTCCTTTGGAAAAGTTCCTAAGGGCACTTAGAAGGCAAGTGGCCCTTCAAAACTTTTTATGAAGGGCACTTCAGGTAAAACAAAGTAAGAAAGGCTAAGGAAAACAAGGAAAAGGGAAAGAACAAATAACAAGAGAGAAGAGCCTGAACCAAGAGAGGCCAAATGGAAAATACAAACAAATAAGCATGTGGCCAAACATATAAAATGAACAAGTGAGAAATGAAAAGAGCCAAAGGGAAAAAACAAGTTGGTCATGCAGAAAATGGTCAACAAAAAGCTTGGGATTACTATGGTTAAATGTAGATAAGTTCTCACATAATATGGCCATGTGTCATTGTAAGTCACTAGTTATTTGATGGAACACATCAATTAATTAGTTGAAAGTATACCTTCATCTATTTTTATTGAAAGGACACCATCCTTGTTATTTTCTATAAAATAATATGCTTATTAAATTTTTATAGAGAGGGATCAAAAAGGGCACACATGATACCACTCATTCATTGAAAAACATGCCCATGCCAATAGATAGAGGAAGTTTTCTTCCCAATTTGTTCATTAAGGATTAGGATAATAGTTAGGGAGCTCTAATAATCCAAAACTCAATTTTTTTTAGGAGAACACATAATTTAAAAAATAATATCTTATAGTGTTGTGGAAGTATAATAATAAGATAAAATTAAATTGAATTAATTGTTGTTAAATTAGTTTGTAAATGACTAGAGAGATTATTTCCACCAAATAGAACAAAAATGCAACATTCTGAAGAAGAACATTAGGAAAAAAATGTAAATGTGAAATGGATTTTATTTACTATAAGTGTAAACTTTGTACAATTGAAAGACACATAATATATTCATTGATTATGATTTATTACAAGGTGGAAGATTGGAATTTATCCACATCATTGAGGATTAAAATAAATTGAACATGTCTCATGCTCTGCAAGACATGAGCTATTTTTTTTTTTTTTTGATGTAGTTATCTTGAGGCGTGCTTAGAAATTTTTCCTAAACTCAACCCCATAAAATAACTAAACTCACAATCAAAAAGTTAGCTAAAGGGACTAGAAATTTTATACTAATCTCCACTTCTTTGAGTAATTCGTCTATGTATGTTATTCAATTCTAGGTCTTAGTTATGAATAATGTATAAAAGTTCATGGTTGTAAATCCTCCATTTATAACTCTAACATATATTTCCCATAAGCTAGGTGGTGTACCTCCCTTACTATCTCCCAATAGAAATTACACTAACCCTACATTCACCCCAATCTATGTGTCCACACCTCTTTATAGACATACACCTAAACTACAGTGAACTTGACTAGATCACGGTAATCATTTACTTTCATTCTCTCAAGTGTTGGTGATCTCTCTACATCCTTTCCATTCTCAAGTTCAATAGCAATAGGGATATTTACAATATGTTCCCATTATAGTTATTAAATATTTGTCACATGAGGTGGTAAAGAAAGTTAACCAATCATTCTTTAGCACTAACATAATGTTATATATATATATATATACATACACTCTTAAAAAACTATCTAGAGTCATATGAATTCATGCAAGCACATTCGACATTTAGCATTTAGAAACTAATTCAATTCTATATTAAATATCAGATAATGAGAATGTGAAATGTTTGTTATTTCCTATAATTGTAGACACTATACCTTAGCAAGATGCACAATATATTGAATGATTATGACTTCATGTGAGGTGGGTTGTTGGAATTTGTGCATGTCATTAGAGGATTAAAACCAATCGAACATATCATGGTCACTATGAAAGCAATGATTTATTTTTATTAGTAATAGTTATAACCTCTATGTGTCCTTACAATTTATTATTATAAATCAATGTCATACAATAATTGAACTTGGTATTTATAGGATAGATAAAAGGGACTAGAATTGTTGTACTAATCTACATTGGATTGTTTCATCTATGAATGTTGTTCAATCTTATGGATTTGTTATGAACAATGCATAAGATTTCATGGCTGAAAACACTCCATTTACAATCCCCACATATTTTTCATGTAAGCTAGGTGGTGCATAGTTCATGCATGTCGTTTAAGCTTAGTGCATTTTAATGTACTCATCACCTTTTTCATCATTTATTTGTGGGGTTTCTATACAAAATTTAATGTTGTAAACCATAATACTGACAAACTTGTATGAACATTATTGTATGTTTTAAATAGAAAAATTGAACATTGACTGGTGAAAGTTACGATGGATGATCCTAAAGGAAACAAATTTATGTAAGAGATATATGCAAAGGTGGAACATATGGTATGCAATTTTATCTATTAAAATATATGGTCATTGTTTAAGTTTACATATTCTTTATTAAATCTAATCGGTTCTTACATTGATCATTTTAGGAAAAATATATTAGCATCCACTCCTCATTATGAGCATGCCCTGAGTTTGGCCTTTCTGGTGGATAGATTGGAGATGTAAAGAGGGTTTTAAATAGTTATTCCATAAGTTGGGATACTTTTGGCACCACATTGAGACAACCATTCCATGATTGCTAATTCATAGTAAGGCAAACTTTGGGGGCATTTAAGTGTTTTTCCTATACATATGCAGACACATGAAATATCAATGAGGATAAGGGGACATCACATGTACTTATCATGATTCTCACATTTTTGGCCATGCAAATTTTAATAGACTTATAAGATTTGTAGTGTACTTAGTAAATGCTAACATTTAATTTATATTGTGAATTATTATGCCATGTTTAATATTATAACATGACATGGTAGAGCAGAGCCATGGAAGGGAGGGTGATCATCACTATCTATATGTCCCAATTTTTGTAGATGTATAACAACCATTGATTGTAATCATTTTTTTTATTTTGTCATTTTCATAGATGCTTCCAACTGTATGGAAATAATAATACAAAATAGACCAATTTTGACACTCTTTATGGTTTATTATGTTGTTTTGTAATGTTTTTTAGTTAGAGGGTTCAGATGGAGACCAAGGTTATGAAGTCCAAAATGACATGTACTTAGTCCACCCAAATGTTAGTATTGGGTGTAGTTAATTTTTTTCCTTCATCATAACCTTACATTGTACACATATGGATTGACTTATATATGTTGAGCATTATAACAAGAATAGGTGGAGTCTAATAATGTTGATGATGAGGATAATGTCATTGATGATGATGATGATAGTGACTGGATTCTAGACACATCAAAATTTGATTCAATGGATGATGAACCAAAACATGTAAGAACATTTTATTTTCTTTGGGGACCTTTTCATTAATTTATTCATTTATGCTTCTATTCTAAGATGGATTCTTTGGTGTTTCAGAATTTGTTAGAGAATACAAGATTATGGACATAGGTATAGGCAAGCGAGATCTGTAATATTTCTTGTTGAGGAAATGCAACACATTCTATGGTGATAATGGTTTTCCATTCTAGTCACTTGAATACTTAATGCTCATCATCTACAGATTCATTATTAGAATCTAGTTCCAAAGAGGCCCCTAGGATCTTGACATCAATAAAATGAAATTGAGGGATAACACTTGCTTAAGAAATTGGGGAGTTTAGTTACCAGTACTTACTTGAATATGTAGAGTGAAAATTGTAAATTTTCAATCAATCTTCAGAGAGACAACAACCTTGCATGTTGACACCATAAATCTAACTGGTTCAAAGTTTGAACTTTGGTGGATAAACATCTATCTAGTTATAGAGTAGCATAAATGTCTTCAGCCATTCACAAATCACCTTGTGAATTTGTGAGCAGAAATCAATTGAAAGTCTAAAAGTGAAGCTAAGTCTCTAAGCCTACACTCGAAGTACCCTAAGCCAAATCCATGACCCATGCCCACCACCATTATTAATTATAATTTACTAGTATCTAGCAATGGTAATCATAGCCACATGACATGTTACACTCATGATAATTTGGAAAAGGCTTAATGCAAATTGAAAATTCAATGCAATGAATGCATTAAAACAAGTTTAACCTCCATCAACACTGACTAGAAAAACACATTGGCAATTTTGAAAATCAAATGACAATTTGTAAACTTGTAACTATAAGTTCAAAATGCAATAGCCAATTTTTTAAAAACAAGTTAAAGTTTTAGTGGAAATGTGGGACAATGCCAGTGGAACTGGGAATTTTATGTCTAATACAAGCCATTAATAGAATTTGTGGGTAGTGGGATGAAGTCTTCGGAGATGTAAAATGGGTAGGTATAGCCTATAGGAAGAGATAAGACTAGGCATTGAATAGTAGCCAATAGGCACTAGGCTAATAGCTATAAGTTTACCATATAATCTAGGATGCCTAGACTAAGAGCGACATGACCTAGTGATGGGCATTTTTTAACCTCACCCTTCTTTTATCATTTTAATAATGACTATGCCCTTTTTAATGGTCATGCCATTTTTAGATTTCACTTTTTTTTGCTACATATTTTTTGGACTTTTAGAATAGATTCAAAACCTTTTATGAACTATGATGGGTTCAAATTTGACTACTTGACACCCATTACATCCTAATCTATATGCCCATCTTTAATGTATCTCTAACATGTCTATAATAAAGTATAAAATATACCAATACAATTGAATATGGTAATGTGATGTCATCCATGTTCCCTTATTCAATGTATCTTTAACATGTCTAAGTTGAGTGGATTGAAAACCTTATACATTTTGCTTCTAATGCTTTTACCCCAATTGCAATTGACAGGCATGTGATAGTCCACTACAGAGTCTAGTAGAAATAGAAATAGAAGTTGATAAGAATGGGAGTGAGTAGAGATGGGATGATTGAAGAAACCTTTATTCAAAGTGAATAGCATTGTCCCAACTCAAAGCATTAGTCTTCTGCCACAAATGATGTTAATCTTCATGTCATAGATCTGCAAAGTAGCTCACCACTAGAGATGGGAAAGGCATGCAGAGACTGGGGATTTTTCCACCTCATAAACCATGGAATTCTAACACATCTTCTCCATGGAATGTAATCTATGGTAGCTGATTTATTCTCATTACCTTTGCAAGAAAAGAGAAAAGTATCAAGAGATGCCCAAAATCCATTTGGCTAATGCAATTTTGAGGTTACAAAAAATGGGAGGGATTGGTAAGAGGTGTTCAATTTTGTTCCTCAAGAGACGATTCAATTTCTAGCATCTTCAAATCCAAATGACCATGCTATGGTCACCTTCATAAACCAGTGGCCAAATTAGCATATGAATTTTAGGTAATCTCAATAAGCCTCTACATTAATAGTTAATCAGGGCTAGTTAATCTACATCTAACCAGTTAGTCCATACTTGAATTAGCCATTATTAATATAGCTATAAACTCAACAGAGCATCTATAATTAATCTGTATCTAGTTTAAGTAGATCTAGTTAGTCTTGAGTTCTAGTTAATCACCCTATCCCTCCTCTCTCTATATCTAACTTATATATCCCTCCTCTCTATATCTAACTAGTCAAAGTTCTCCTCTAGTTAATTAGAGCTAGTTAGTCTTGATTGAGAGTAGTTAGTTCATATCTAGTTAAATATTTCTTAAGATATATAGGGATTGATAATATCACATTAATAGTATGAAGTGTTCATCTTTGTAGTCAGTATTCAGTATCTAGTGAAAACATGGGTTGGTCATAAACATAAAAGAAACATATTAAACAACATATAATTTCATTTGTAGATCGTTCAATATTAATTGAATTTTTATATTTCTTAATGTTTTACTTGTCAAGCTCATAATGATAAGGCCATCAATAGATTTCCAACACTTTACTGATGGCCTCCATGGCAAAATTTGAACAAATTGTCTTCTCTAGGAACTTTTTCATCAACGACTTTTAATTTACATTCACATTATTACCTTTGACATTACTCTTCATAAGTAATCCCTCTACCATGTTAACTAATAGTTATAGAAATGTATATGTAATTTAAATAATGTAATGGAAGCTACATATTGCATTCATAATGTAACATGTCACTAACTTTGGATTCATATTTTGTAATGTTTTTTTAAATACATCATTGAAATATCATGTTATTTTCCCTCACCATCACTGCATAGCTCACCTTGACATCTTTCACCACTTGTATATTTTGTATGGGCTTTCCATTTCCCACCACTTTGTTATTGCTCAATCTCGTCATGAAACAAAACATCTTTAAGTGGATTAAACATGCATAACTCATGTTGAATGTGGTCCTTGAGGCTTCCCAAAAATAAGTCATTTAGATTTTCATCAGAAATTATCTCAACACATAAAGATAGGTTTTCAAAATTATGAATATAATCCTTGAATGAACTAGTTTGTCATAATTTTTCTAATTAGGTGAAGTAATTGTTGTCACACTATTTCTATAGCATAATTACAACTGCTCTATAAAAATTGTCTAGGTGACATTGAGAGTCATCTTTTTATTTTGAGCACACAACCATCTATACCAAATGAATTGTTCAAGTTTTAGATACAACGATGCTATGGTAACATTTTGTTAACATGGGATGTAATTTAGATAAAAAAATATCTATATTTGGTTGATCCAATTGAGTGTATCCTTTCCATCAAATTTACGCATATCTACCTTTGGTACCAACTTTTGTTATGGCAACGTACTTGGATTTGGATTAGGCTAGTTGAGAGATATACCTTGGTCGGGTTATGTAATAGTGATGGTTGATTTGACTGATTATTTTGTAATCCCATCATGATATTTGATAAAAATAGATTTTATAGATTTCATATCAAATTGTATGCCTTGTATCTCACTTTGAATGCCTTGCACATTGTAGTCAAGATAGCTCATTTTATTATCTATCTCGGAGAATCATGGTATAAAGGATCCAACAACTTCCCCTTATAAGTACATATCTTCCTTGTGAGGAGTTTTACTTGGGGTTTTGACACCCTTTCCTTGGACCCTAATTTGTAGTCCTGCCATAAAAGGGCTTGACAATATCAAACCTTATTGACACTTTTGACCTAACTTTGATGAAGAATTTTTTTGCTTATGTTAGCCTGAAATCTGAAACTACAAATAACATGAATGAGCTATATTTTTTTAATATTTATAAAAGTCTAAACAATGCTAAAAAAATCCTTGAACTGCACACTATAGAGTGAATTTTTGAAAACCCCTAAATTGGTGATAAAATTTTCAAAGTAGATTCAATCAATCTAAAATTTTAATGGAAGCTTACTTGAATTATTATTTACCTCTGGTAAAGAATTGCAAAGAAAATTGTAAACATTTGAGAGATATAGGCAAATTTTAAAATCTAGGGTTTTTGACCTAATTATGGCCCAAATTGACACTTTGATATCACTTGTAATGATATTACTTCAACAAATAAGAATAATTAAAAAAATACATCACAATGATATGGAAATATAGTATAAAATATGAATAATAGATAAGCCACTTTGAGGGGGAAACCTCTCATATGTTTTCAATAAGAAATGGATACTCCAATGTGATGATAAAAAAACTACCCACAACCTCCTAGATATAATCTATCTAGGACATGGTTACTCCATAGGCTGACCTACTAACCCAATGAAAGCATAAAGAAATATGATATAACATCAAAGATAAATAAGTAAGCCACAAGTCAGCTATTCATATCTCAGTACATGCGATAGGTTAGGGGCGTATCAAGGTCTTCATCCTACCCTCAACAAACCACTTTTTCCATAGCTGTATGTATAGGTTTGCATATGTGATCTTAGGCATATTATTCCTAGACAGGTTTATTGATGTATAGTTCATCATCAAATTTTGTCATGAATGAATGAAAATAAGAAACATAATCATTACACTCAGGTTCTTAACAATTAGCTCCACTTATGTTTCAAAACATCTTTGTCTCTGTTGGCACTCATATCACCATATTCCAAATATATCTAGACCAATTTAAAGACTTTTTCCCATCGTCATAGTTTATCAAATTATCTTGACAACTTTCCCTACTTCTTCCTCTATCACAGTCTCTCCTTGTAGCCTTTTTTAAGGATTTTCCATTAATACAGACTGGTAGAAAACTATTTTAATAAACTAATTAAAATATTATCAAATAAAATCTATATTATTCTTTACCTTCTCAAAGTTTATTGGCTCCACTCTATTTTTACACCCCTTTCTCACTCCCTTTTAGCCTCTAATTAGGCGTATTAGGTCTATTTTATTCCTACACTCATAGTCATACTAAAATATTACTCAAACACTCCATACACATTTGAAAATTCAAAATTAATTTGAGTCATGTTTATTCCTACTTGTTCACCAATTTTCATGTCTTCTTGATGGTTAGAGACCCTAAAAACCCAATTTTGGTGCGAAAACCCTAACTCAGTGTTGTATGCCCACTGAAACACCCAAGAGGGTTGATCTTATGATTTAAAAATACTAATGAAATTTAAACCTAATGTGAAGGTAGTTTAAGGTTTATTTAACCTTAGTACTCCTTTTCCAACGATTGGAATCTACTCTTGATGCGACTGCCCACTCTTTTTCATCATACTATGTTTGACTATGAGAAAACAACAAGACTGTATATAGATAAGAGAGGAAAATTTATTGTTTTCAACTTCATGACGAGTTTCACATGTCTAAGACAATTATTTTAGGTCTATTTATTCTCCTTTTTCCTTATAAAAATTATTGAAGCTCTTCTAAACACTTTTGTCTACCCTTTAGCATGAACTTAGGGATTGACTATGTATATAGACACAATTTCATAAAGGTTTTAAATACTTTACAATGTAAAATTTATATATAAGAGAGTGTAAACATCACAATAAACTTTAAAAACATTGAGATCAATAGCTTACCAGTCCATATGAATAGTTAGATCAACTTTCTTTATAAATTTTCTTTAGACTCCCTGCATTCTTAGTCATTTTACACAGGTTATAAGAATAAAGGGTATGAGAACATAGTTGTTACAAGTTAATTCTTAAAAGCAGACTTTGTATTAAATTCAAATTAGGTTTTAACAATATTTAGACATATTTAACAAGCATACTAAACTTCACCAAAAATCTTCAAGGGATTTCACCATTATATCATTCTCCATTACTTTAATTACATAGTTGTTTCATTGCATACATACAAGAAATAAGGATTGTATATTTCATTTTCAAGAACAATAAATATTCTATGCATTTGGTTGGGGTTAATTTTATTTTCACACCTAGATTCCACTCCATGCACTCTTGACTAAAACATACATTTACCTATTTTTTTATGTCATGTAACTACTCTAACTAACTTATAACTCCCTCTTAAATGTTGGGTAGAGTCTTAACAAACCTAACCACTAATAATGAGCACCAAGGTGACTAATCACATGAGTCACGTATGAAGTTAGGTGACACTAACTACTTGAGGATCTTCAAAACCCCCATACCAACATGATAATACCCCAAAACCTTAGGCAAAAGATTCAAAATTTCAAACTGAGGAAATTCGTGTGAAAATACTGATGTAGTCCTAATTTAAATTTGAAAAGGAATTATCACCTAATATTGAATCCTAAAAACCTCCTATGAGCAAAATGAATACAAAATATTCAAACATGTAAAATAGATCAATATTTACAAAGGGTAGTGATGCACCTGCATCATTTATCAACATTCACATTACTTTTGTTGACTATGAAGGCCCTATGGATTCATGATATCATTAGAGAAACATTTCCAATTGATTTACCTTCCCTCATACCTATATGTCTCTCTAAAAATACAATTACTTCTCACTCTAGGTAGATAGATTCATAGGGTTACTTGGTTGAGTGTACAAGGTTATAGTGAGCCTGTCTTGACCAATTTCTTTGATCATTATTTTAAGTTTCCTTTTGACCTCAAATTAACTTTTAATTGTCCATGATCTCAAATAAACACAAACCCCATTATCATTCTGTGCACTATGTCTTCTCTTTAGGTTTGAAACCAACCTAAGCTACTTAGACCAACTTGTAGTGGTCACTGTGTTTTTGGGCTGAATTTGTAGTTTACAATCTATTCAAATCAATGCGTAACTCAATGACCTTTTTTACTGTATTAAGAGCTTAGTTAACTTATTTTAACTCTATGCAACCTTTCTAAG
This sequence comes from Torreya grandis, assembly GCA_037957365.1. Lineage (NCBI taxonomy): Eukaryota > Viridiplantae > Streptophyta > Pinopsida > Cupressales > Taxaceae > Torreya > Torreya grandis. Next base: position 464,713 of record JARHVA010003555.1, read on the forward strand.
ACCCCTGCATCATTATTTTCACACACTTTACCTTTCATGTTTGCTTAAGCCATCGCTGTAGGTGGTTATTGAGAGATAGTTTTGAGAATTGATCATAGAGACCTTGTCTTATCAACTAGGCTATTGACATTTGATAGTAACCAACTTCATTGGAAGATTTATCATATTCAACCTAGTTCTTTACAGGCTAATTAGCAATATCTTCTATTTAGCCATTCATGTATGCCTTCTTTGTCATGCCTCTATGTTTCTTTAGACTCTTCATTAATGTGTTTGATCACCATATGAGAGCACTATGACGTTTAGATCTAGTTGAATAGATCTTATTTTATTTCTAGGCCTCACATATACATTCTCAGTCCTTTTTCATACTAAAAAAATGGCTATATTTGAACCCCTAAAATGGCTGAAAATGGCTAGACACCTTTCAAATTCCAGCTTCGGGTGGAAGAAACATGAAAGTTTACTTGGAAATTTGTTTTATTTTTCACTACGTAGAGAATCTTGCTTGGCATATGTGAAGGATGTGAGGGAGGTATCACTTAAATCGATATAATTAATTTCATGAAGCCTTGGCTTAGCTGATAATTGCCTCAATGAATATTTCCGAAATGACATGAGCCATATACAGTAGAATTGTTACCTAGAGTGCCCAGCACCTGAGATGACACTGGTCTTGGCCAGCAACAAGGACATAGACCAGGCTAGAGGCCTCTAGGTTAGGTGAAAGGACACTGGTCATTGGTTACCCGTCCACCCCCTCCCGGATTCCTTTATCATCAATGTTGGCGACTGCGTATAGGTAATTCTTCTACTTATATTTAAAATAAAAGTAATACTCTGGTTTGATTAAACCAATGTAATTTGCATTCACATTGGCATTGCAGGTGTGGAGCAATGATAGGTATGAAAGCGTAGACCATAGAGTGGTGGTGAATGATAGGCGTAGATGCCTGTCAATTGCATTTTTATTTAATCCTTATACGATGTGATGGTGAAGCCTATGGATGACTTGGTAAGTGACGAGGAACCTCCCAAGTTTAGGGAATAAAATTTTGGAAAGTTCAATAAGAGGAGGAGGGATAGCCATTCTAAGAACTTGGGAGTTGAGAATCTTCAAATCTCTCAGTTCGGGGTCTAACTGGTTTTCGGAGTTGATATGAGATTAGCAGGAAATGGAAGAAAAAGAAAATCAAAATCTCTTCTCACCTTCTAATGGAAACCCATCGTACTAAGTACTGTTAATAATATTTTAGATGTATAAATCACAGTACCTTAAATTAAACACGCTGATACACCCTAAGATTTCAAGTTTATATATATATATGATTTTAGATGTACATATACCATTTTGTTCCTATTTTTATGTTAAACCTCTAAGAGTGAACATGAAAATGCTATTTTTAGTTTATATAAAATATCAGCAATGTGAGCTTAGAAAAAGATTTTGATAATTTTACTTTCTAGCAGGTAGGCACTTTCATTAGTTTTTTAAAGAGTATTAGGGAGGGGTTAGCTTCTTATTTTTAGGAGGGTATTGTTTAAAAATTATACAAGTCTTTTTTCCATGATTCTTTAAATTGTGTAATATTTGTAATTGAATAAAGATAGTAATATTTTATTAAAAAAAATTTGTTTATATAAAATATTTGACAAGAATAAATTTATAATTAGTAATTAAAAAAAGTAGTGATATAAATGTTTATTTTATTGTTTTTCATTTTTTGAGTTTTTTTTTCTCAAATAATAATTGTTCTTTATTTTAAAATGTAAATATTTGATTAATATTTTTTAAATGTCTAATAATGTATAGGATTCTTGTGAACAAAATTATAAAAGTAGTAGTTCCTAGTATGGGACCTTTCATTTATGTTCTCTTACTTTCATCTCACATGTTTCATGATTTAGTCTGTGTTACCATAAACACCTAAAAATGACTCACAAGTATTTATTAGTCATACTTGTTAAATTAACTTTTTTGTATTAATTTAGATTCAAGTCATAAATACACATATATGTATTTTAGTGTCTTTTGGCATCCAATATTAATTATCATAGAAAAATTATTTAGCAATTACAAGTATTATAGAGACATCAAACAAGTATATAAAGAGTATTTATTGTAACACTCAAATTCATTTAACAACACATCACATTGTACTAGTTTCCTGATTTTTAAATTACTACAATTATTAAAATATATGTTTTTCTATTGTACATTATTGAGGCCCTGATAAATACCAAGGAAACTCAAAGACTACTTAATATAACAAAAGTCTCAAAACACATCATTTTTCATGTTATTTTAAATTCTAACTACCTATTTAGGCCACAAAGAAGAAGGATGTTTTCTGTGTGATTAGAGCAAAGTTTTAAAAAAACAAGCAACACTTTTGGGCCCTAGAATGGGTAAACATATTTGCCAAAAAAGTGGTACTTACTTGAAACTTCTTAACATTGTACTCACTATGGTTTTGGCACCTAGAAGCATAACTGTGTATTTTGAAGTAGAACAAGTATTCAACATTCTCATTATCATGCCCCAAAATCCTGACTAATATTCAAAATATATATCTAAATTCTTATATTTTTTTCTCTAGTTTTTATAGAAATATTTAAGTCTATTTTATTATTTTACATATGTTTAGTCATAATTAAATAGTTATAAATATTTGTGTTCCAATTTGATTGAAATTTAACACATATTCATACTACATTTCTGTGAGTCGATGACTTGTTACACCTCATTTAGATTCAGATATTGATTTATATTTTGATAAACCTAAATTTTCTTAAGGTTGTTTGATTTGTTTCATCTCCTAAGGTTAGATGTTATTTCACAACATAAAAAATGAATCTATTAAATTGTTCTAGTGTTTAGTCTATTTCATGCTTCTATTTACTTGATTCTAAACACTATGTTAATTTTAAATCTCTGAAATTCTATTTTCAAACTATAGTGTGCTTGTCAAAATTATAATTTTTTGGATGCCTTTTTTATACACATAATATTTTAAAAATTTATCAATTATTGATTCTTTCTCTCATGCAAGAACCCCTCGAGTCTCAATCTCTATGAGTGCATTCTTTAGAAGGTGCACCAGAAAAGGGGTGGGCAAACCATTGGTACTTTGCAAGATTATTTTACATATAGCACCACTTGTAATATACAAAACCTTCTCGTATGTGTTTCACCAATCCTTTCCTCCCGATGTAGAGAAACTTTTTCATTCTCTGCTAACCCAAGCTTTAATACCTGCAAACACAAAACTCATGCCTTCATTCTATATAATCTCTTCTCTTTGTCAAATCCTGGCATCTTTGACCCAAATTGATTTCTACCTTGGACCCTACATACATCTCAAATTATTCCTTTCATACCATTCAAATCCTCATTCCACTCATACTCACTCTCTTTCAACTTGCATCTCATTCATTCCCTCTTTCATGGTATACAATTCATTCGCAATCTCTTGTTCTTTGTATTTCATACACTATCCTACTAGGCTACCATCTCAATATCTCTTCTCTAATTTTTGACTACATCCTTATGACTTCCATAGGCTTACTTATACACAACTAACTATTTTTATTTTATTCCCACCAACCATCCTTTCCTTAAGACTCGTAATGTAACTTTGCTCAACTTTACACTACCCTTGTAGCCTTTTTTTGTGCTATTTCCTTATGTACGCCTAGGTTAAGTTCAATATTAAAAAATTAAATACATATTCAACCACCATCTATCCTCCTTGATCTATATACAAATTTTATCTTACCAAATCACATTTTAGATGCCTTATCTCACCACTGGCTAGGCCTAATTTGCCTTTTAAGCCATGCTGTTAACACAGTTAGAAACACATAGGTTGTCTGGGTCCATTCGGGTATGGAACTTCCATATTCATTTTCTCCATGATAAAAAACATAAGAGTAAAAACTTTTGTTTAATTCTATCTATTGAAACAATAGATATTCCACTTTTAGATTTTTAACCCTAAACTAAGGTTTCTAAGACTATGATAGGATCGAGAGGGCTCAAAATGCTTTTAATGGATTTTTCATTGCTTTCAAAACGTATTAAGACCATAAATTTGTCTATCTGACATTTATACACCTTTATAAATCATTAAATTATCTTAATCATTATTTATTCATCTTCAAATCACTTTCAATCTATGACTTTCACAATGTTTAACAACAAAGTTTTCCTATAACAAAATAATAATAGGTTCTAAGAATATTTTAACATGTCTAACGTTCTTATACCATTACAATAAGTAATTTTTCCACTATATTTACTCTCTATACTATCTTCATGCCATAAAAAACTCCATACCATGCCTTATTCAAACATTTAAGCTAGTTATTGGACTTTGTATTGAAAACATGACAATCCCAACTATAACCCATGTTCTAGTTTGTAACAAACACTTACATATATGCAATAAGACTCCAAGAAAAACATGTTTATACATTCATAAACCTCTTTGACACACATTCCATTCTTTTCTTAGGCAATTTCCTTCAACTTTGTCTCTTGTTTCCAAAGAATATGCACATAAAACTTGTCTCAATCCTAAAGATCACTATTTCCTACAACAACTATCTATCGACATTCATTAGAAACATTGGTATTACAAACTATGAGGATTTTAATTCATCAAATTAAAGTCACAAATATTATAAATATGAAAACATAGGATAGTTTTCTTCAAACATTCAATCCTTATTGACTTCATTCATATGTATATACAACTATGTCTTGCGGATAGAATACAAAGCTTAAAAACTTCTTTATTACTCATATTATTTTGTACCTCTACCTCTCTTTTCCTAATTATAAATAACTCTTAGACTCTTCTTTCACTTCTATCTATGAAATAACTACCCTATTCTATTCCAAAAATCATTATATTACATGGGAAACTGCCTTCCTTACATAACTAAACTTTGATAACTTCCATTACATATGGATATTACACTCACTCTTCTTGGTTTATGTTATTTTCCTCATGTATTGTATGTGAAACACCTTACTTAAAATATCTACACTAATTTGGGACTCTAAAACAACATTTGTCAATATGGCATTTCTTGATACACAATAAAATTGACAATAGTATTCAAATATTTGAATGGGGTTTTGGAGGGAAATTCTCCCAAGCCAAGAACACTCCATATAACACACTAATGAACCTTCAAAATTCTCAATCCCCTTATAAGGGTGATAAAAGATTGAACGCACTCACTTATGACTAACTTTACATTGTTTGCATGACGCCCCTGCATTATACTCTTGGGGAAGGAAAACATTTGAAATCTAAATGAAATGTTGTGTTTTCTTCCTTGTCATCTAGTTCTTGTCACTTGGATCATATACAACTAATATTGATAACTGATGCTTCAGATGCTCTTCTTTTCTCCTATGCTTGCGTTAGTCAAATACTATTCTACTTCATTGTTTGTAATGCTTGCTTGCATCATTTTACACTTAATGTGCACACATTACTTGTTCTTTGCCTCTGACATATGGGTTTTATATCCCCAATATATTATTTTTATACCTACACTCTTATCTTCTCATTCTATCATCACCATGATTTCAATAATAAAAATGGTAATTTCATGCCTAGTTTCTTTATTCTATTGTATTGTTGAAACTAATGCTTCCTTCTACTATCTTTTATCCTTCACCATGTGAATATCATCTAATATAAATAGCTTCTATTCATTTTCCATAATATCACCATGAAAATATCTTGCTAAGGCTTCCAATTATGCCCATCACTATTCAGTACTCATATACATAAACTAACAATCAAATTACTTACCTTGGTCAACTAATTGTACTTCATTTTCAAAGACTTCAATGAGGCCTTCAAACTAATCATCTTCTTCTTTATCATCCTCACTATCTAGCTAGATACAATTATTATCTTGTTCTTTGCTCCCATTCATCACCTCCATCTCAAGGTACTATTCATCCTCTTGTTTACTTGGTTGCTCCCTTAACCAAACATTTTGCATCTCTTTCTTGATTTGTTATCATAGCAACCTCTTTTACCTTATTTTATTTCTCTTAGCTCGCATCTTCTTTCTCTTTATCTATAGCTTGATTGGACACTTTATTTCCCTCTTCCTCATGACCCATCCATAACATGGGTTCTTACCTTCCTTTTATTTCTCTATTATAACCAGCAAGTAATCCAACTACTACCTCATTTCAATCATCTCTTTCTCCATCTCTCTTCTTGGTGTCATCCTGCACCATCTTCTCTTTGTGGTACCTTCTCTCAAATTTTACCTATACTCTTTTTTCTCTCTTTATTCATCTTATTTAATATGTTACTCAATATCTTGGTCTCACATTGACCTATACTTCTTTGACAATCCTCATCCACTTGCCACCTTATGACCTCTCTCTTGGGTCTCTCTCAACCTCTCCTGACCTCACCTGGGTATATCTCTTCTTTTGTCCTTTCTCTAGGATGACTCTTTATCTATCCTCAACCTAAATTTTAATCTCACTCTCATGAGCTTTACAAAAACTCTCTAACTTCATAATAAGCATCCCTGGCTTTAGGGTTTCTTACCACACTCCACTTCATTCAGATCTTAACACTTTGCATGAACAAATCAAAACATAAAATGAAAACTTATTTCAACATTTACCTTATTTTTTTTCTGAAATTATTATTATTATTCCTATGAAATTGATATGGATCTGATACCAAATAATGTAGAGAAATAATTTCATTCTTTACTAACCCAAGATCTGACAATTATAAACACAAAACTCATGCATTCATTCTATACAATCTCTTCTCTCTGTCAATTCTTAGGCATCTTTGAATCACTTTATTTTCTACCTTGGACCCTACAAAAATAAAAAATTATTACTTACATACCATTAAACTCCTCATTTCACTCATTCTCACTCTCTTTCAACATGCATCTCACTCTTTCATAGTATGATATTCATTCTCAATCTCTTGTTCCTGGTATCTCATACACTATCCTCACTAGGCTACCACCTCAATATATTCTCTATGATTTTTGACCATTTACTCATTCCTTAGATAGGCTTATGTGTACGTAACTAATTTCTTGTATTTCTTTCCCACCAATCATCCTTTCCTTAAGACTTTTAATGCAACTTTGCTCAACTATACACTAGCCTTGTAGCCTTTTTTGGGGCTATTTCCTTTTGTAAGGCCATATTAGGTTAAATATTTAAAAAATAAATAAATATTCAACCACCTATAACCTCCTTGATCTATACAAAAATTAATTTTTCCAACACACCTTATATATGCCTTATCTCACCACTAGTTAAGCCTAATTAGGCCTTTTAAGCTATGTTGTCAACATAGTCAGCTACACATAGTGTGTATGGGTTTGGAACTTCCATATTAATTTTATCCATAATATAACACATAAGACAAAAGTTTTTTTTAAATTCCATCAGTTAAATCAATATATATTCCACTTTTATTTTTCTAACCCTAGACTATGGTTTCTGAGACTGTGACAGGTCTCGGAGGGTATAGAATGCTTTTAATGGATTCTTCATTCCTTTCAACACTTATTAATACCATAAAAAGGTATGTATGATATTTATACATATTTGAAAATAATTAAATTTTCTTAATGAATTTTTCTTCATCTTCAAATCACTTCTAATCCATGACTTTCATAGTGTTTAACAACACAGTTTACTTGTAGTAAAATAATATAGGGTTATAAGAGTATTTTAGCATGTCTAAGGTTATTATAACATTAAACTAAGGAATTTTCTCACTATATTGACTATCTATACCATTTTCACACCATAAAAAACTCCATACCATGCCTTATTCAAATATTCAAGCTGGTTATTGGACTATGTATTGAAAACATGGCACTCCCAACTGTAACCCATGTTCTAGTTTGTAACAAACACTTACACATATGAATTAAGACTCAAATAAAAATATGTTTATATATTCACAAACATATTTGACACACATTCCATGCTTGTTTTAGGAAACTTACTCCAACTTTGTTTCTTTTTCCCAATGAATATACACCAAAATCTTGTCTCAATCCTAAAGATCACTATTTCTTGCAACAACTATTGATCAAAATTCATTAAAAACATGTCAAACAATTATAAATGATATCATGGTAATTTAATGAAAGTGTCCTAGTTCATGGATGAAGTTCCTTGATAACCTAAGTGACAATAATAAAGTGTGCAATATGTTTGTCCTAGTGTAGTTGAAGTTGCCTTGGTTGATCTTTTGTTTTGGCATGATTAGAGATGGTCAGGGATGAGTATGGTGCATTGAAAATGATAAATAATTCCCATAAAAAAATTTATATGCTTTTATTTCTTATTTTTATGAGTATAATTAATTTGGTAGTTCATAGTTTTCATCTAGACATTTTGAGTCTAGTGGCATAAAACCTAAATAGGCATTTTATTGGCATCATTATTGCCACATGTGGATGAATTGGGGCGAGTTCGTTATATGGTTGTCATAAAATTAGTCCTTATTTTATATGCAATAAGTTTCAATTCATGTGATGAATCATAGTCAAATATATGCAAGTTCAAAGTTGGTCTCCCAAGTAGTTTGGTAGTGTTTTCCCATAGCCAAAATTGCATGAGGCAAGAAAGACCTGAGGAAGTAGTTTTATGATGGCATATCTTGCACATTTGGATGTTTAAAAAGAATTTAATAATATAGGTTTGTTTGTTTTTTCTTCCTAGTTGACTTATTCTAATTTTTAGATCATGTGATGAAGCACATCAAAAGATATGCTTTTGTAGAGTTGGCCTTCCAGATAAGTTCTTGACATAGTTATATCTATGAGAGAAAAATATGAGTGAGAATTTTAATGTAATTATATCTCACACATGTGAATGGTTAAATATCATATTGATATATGTTTAAATTTTCCTATGTAAGGATATCATATGGTCAATGTTTTATATCATGCAACTTAGCACAACAAAAGTTATTGTGGTCCAAAGTTTGCCTTCCACGCATAATGCAATGGCTCCCATACTTAGCTGATTTTTTAAGAGATAAAGATCAGGAATAAATGAATATAAAAAATTTCATGGGTCATCACATAATATTGATATAATGGCATGTAGTAATTCAAATGGGTAAAAGTGATAGTTGGTTCACAAAGTTAAAGATCAGGCTCATTATAAAAGGATCAATGGAGCATGTTCATTCCAAGGTGTCAAGATGCATCGAGATGAGAAAAAGTGATTAAAGTTTAATGTTGAGAAAATTTAAAGGAAAAATATATAATGGTGACTATGTGTTCTTATATATTTATTGAATTGTGAACGCTACATGATAAAGTTAGCTGATCTATAAAGATGGTGCACGTTGAATCAAGATTGTAAAATTGCATGAGATAAGGTTAATTGTTCAAAGTTTAACATTTGGAAATGGTGCACTATGAGTTAAATTTAAAAAAAATAAATGGTCTGATATTGATATAAATCAGATAGGACATGAAATGTGAGTATAGTGATCGATGTTTAACTATGACCATTTGCATTTGAATGTTTGAATTTAATAAAGGAAAAAACTAGTGTATGATTTTTGGACCATATCTATTGATACAAGATGAATTTACTCATGGTGTAAAAATAAAAATGGTATAATATTTCATGGAACATATGTAAATATAAATTTGAAGATCTAAAAGTGTGTTTAATCAAAGATATTAAAGTTTAAATTTGACTGTGTGTTCAATGTTCATCTATTAAGAACCTGGGAAGGATGTTTAAGCTTGTGTTGATGTTATTTCAATGTCTCATGATGAATTATCTATTTTTAAGTGTTTTATAATCCATGAGGATGATGTATGTGCATTATAAATGTTGGATCAAACATATTCAATATGAACAAAGGTTTAAAAGTTGATTGTGTATTCGTTCCTGGTGATTGTGTGTACAGAATGTTGTTTAATTTTTATAATCCATAAGGATGATGTATGTGCATTATAAATTTTGGATCAAACATAGTCAATATGAACAAAGGTTTAAAAGTTTATTGTGTATTCATTCATGGTGATTGTGTGTACAAAATGTTGTTTGAGTAAATTATGCTTTAGCAAAAGTGTATATTAGCAACTTTGATAATTTGAGAATGTCAAAGTGGTCATGTGGATTAGGTCCACACATTTAGAAATGGTATTATGTTATTATTTTGTTCATAAAAGTGTCAAAAATGTGAATGGATCTTCATAATACCTAAAATCTGACTTAGGCCTAATCGAAAGTGTGTTGTGGTTAAGTGTGACCCATGTAAGATACTTGAAGGGTGAAATCCTGTATTTTGGCTCATAAGGATAAATTATGGAATTTATAATTCATGAATGTTATATGAATATTTAAACCAAATGAGATTATTTGTAGGGGTTGTGGATGTATGTGTGAGACTTGAGAGACTTAAACAAGGCTTGTTGGTGAAGATGATAGGTAGTCTACCTATTGGATGAGTTGATGAGTAGAAATTATTGTTGACTATGTATATGACCTATAGGTCATGTTTTGATAAAAAAATATTATTATTTTAATTTAAAGATATGCAAATAGGTCTAAATGTGCATATGAGGATAGTTTGAGTAAAGAAGGAGAGAGATTATGGCATGCCTATGTGAGAGACCTGTATGAGATAGAGAGGAAGTTTATGTAGAGGTGAAAAAGTAGTGATACATCATCAGGTGTTGAAGAAATCAATTCTAATGTGGAGGTGTTAACTTCAAAGGAGGTTCTAAATGACTTGATCTTCCTTAAATTATATTATAATACTAATGGTTAGGCCTTTTATTTAAATTGAGATTGACATAGTAGTTAGTTATTAAATTATTACCAACTAACCTCAACATAAGAAAAAAAATTAAGATCCAAAGATAATTTTTTAAATTAATGTTTAGGTGTTCCCCATGCTAAATATAAGAGTTTTGATGTGATTTTAGTATTTGATGTTAGAAGTAATATATAGAGTTGTACTAAAATAAATGCATTGTAAATTTGGTAAAGTGTAGAAAAGTTAAGTTTGCAGACATGTAAACCTTCAAACTACATCATTTATATTTTTGTAAAATTTACAGATCCATCTCTTAGTCTAAAATCAATCAAATATATGTGTGATTTATTTTGATTTAGTTCTTTGGCATTACAAATTATGATTTAGATTTTTAATATTTGTGTGGGAATCATTTGTGATCTTGGCTTGTATAATAGATCCTATCATTCAGAGTCATGAAAGGACATTTTAAACATCATGTTTGATTGTAAGCACTAAATTTGATGGTCAACCTTACATGTCATGCATTGAATATTAGTATGCCTCAATAATATGGACCCAAGGGGGCCTAGTGGTGATAAATAAGTAGTTTGTAATCACTGATCTAGGTTACGTTCTCATTGGGCCAATTAGAACTTTCAACAAGTGGCCATGGGAACATATTAAGGTGGGGCCCACACTTTATCATATGAACCAAATGACACATAGCTTGGATGTTACATATCCAAGTCTACTCCCATGTCTAACTTTGAGAGATCCTCCTTCATTAATCCAAACATCTAAAATGATGATAATTCTATTGATGTGTTGTAAATGCAATGGATAATGGGATGGTTGTGTCTAGTCCTACCCATGTTCAAATCTTATTGGGTACTGGGCAACCATTTGGGGTTGCCTACTGAAATTAGTGGCCAGTGATAACTATTGGTTTTTGGTTTAGTGGTTTCAAGAGACTTGACCCTTGTTGTGTCTCGCATCAATAAAAAATGTGTGCGTGTGTGTGAATATGCATCTGTGCCTATGTATACATATACATACATAAAACAACATGCTATATTTCTGTGAAATTTTTAGATCCATCACTTAGTTCAAAAGTAATTAAATCTATGTATAATTTATTTTATTTCATTCTTTGATATTATAAATTATGATTTATATTTAAATTGGTGTGAGTCTCGTCTGTGATTTTGACATATGGAATAAATCCTACTGTTTAAAGTCTCGTTAGGTAACTAACCTAAACACATCATTATCTTATTATAATTTAAGAAATATCTAACTTTCTTATATAAAATCTAATATAATCATATTAAAATATGAGAACTGAATACAATCATTTATATGAAATAATGTACATGTAAATCACATCCCTATCTATTTAAATGCTTCTCCAAAAATAATGTGAAGAAAGTATTATGAAAAAAAAAATGACACTTTATCCTTCATAAAATGACATGCACATGATCTTATATACCTAATTTAACTAACCTAAACATATCATCATCTTATTATAATTTTTTAATAAGAAATCCGATACAACAATTTATATGAAATAAAGTACATGTAAGTCACATCCCTTTTTATTTGGAATTATAAAATCTTGTATAGCATATATTTAGTTTGTTCTTTATAAACTTACATGCATATAATGTGTCATTAAATTTATAGAGTTTTGTGCATTTCCCATTTATCAATTTTCAACTCCATGTACATGAGACACATTTTGGTCATAGATATAATTCATGACAAGGAGGGTGGACCCTCTACATATGAGAATAAAATAATGAAAGTGTGATGCGAAAAGTTAATATGATGGTGATTTTTTTTAAGACTAATAAATTTTTAAATCTCTTTAAATAAATAAATTTTACCATTATCGTTTAACAGATTAAAAATTTAAAAAAAAAAAAAATCTATATTTTTCAATTTTAAAATATTTAAAAAATTATTATTAAAACTTTAAAAGTTAAAAAATATTCAATTAATTAAATAATTTTCAATGTAAACTAATGAAAATAAAATATAAGAGGTGATTGTAATATATCATTCCACAGTAGGCAATAATAAGGTTTGTAGGGGGTAATATAAAGTTGTGAGACTTTTTTTACCATCATATTGATATTGATCATGTCTTCCAGGTAGGGGTTAAATTTGATGGTCACCCCTACCCATCAAGAATTTTTTTTGTGACGGTTTTAAAATTAATATCATCTTCCATATGACATTCATTTATTATTTTGACTTTCATAATTTTATATAGAAACCAGTTAATGCTTGTTTTTATTACCTATGTTGTAGGGAAAGAAGGTTCACTATGACTACACACATTGTTTTGATGATGTTCTATCATGAAAAGGGCTTGTTCTCCTATTTTCAATATGAGGTTGGTCCAATGGAGTTGTAACAATGTATAGGAATAAAATGAATCTTTTATATTAAAATAGGAGCCTTAAATTTTCATTTCAACAAAAACATCCCTAAATTAGGGGGGCTCAAAATTTTCTTCAATAATTTAAGATTTTTTCCCACTAATTTAATAATTTCTTTTTACTATGTGTGAATGATTTTTTTTTTAAGATTTTAAAACTGAAGGAAATATAAATCATTTGTTTACATATAATTCTCAAAATATCTCTTAAAATTTCTCAGCATAAAAAATAAATAAAAATCCATGAAATTATTATACTAAAAAGCTACTAAATTTTATTAGCAACACAAGGTGAAAAACATAGAGCATTAAATTAAACTTTCTCCATCCATAACAATATAGTCTATTAAATTTAGTATAGAGTCCCTGAATTTGAACTCCAACACCTTCTAAGGCTATTTCAATTCCAATCTCATAAGGATCTTCTACATAATCATATCCTCTTTAAAGATCTCCTATATAGACTAGGTTTCTAAAATAGTGCCCCAACATTTTCCATGCTCAATATGCTCCAAGAAAAAATCATAGGAGGAATAAAAATCCACATCTTTTAATGTAAAATACAACATCTACAACACTACTACATTGGTTTCAAAGTAAACACCACCCTTTTTCTGACATAAGAAGTAGTAACCCAATGGTTTATAAGTGCTTTACCTTATCCTTATATGTGTAGTAATTTATTGTGAACTAGTTATGGTGCAAAACATCCATAAAAAATTTGAAGCATTGGTTTTGAAAGAGGGAAATGATCAGAGTTATGGTCATTATGAGATTCCATAGATCATTAGAGAAAAGGGAGTAGAGATTTAAATGGTTGATGAGTTAATTGGATGGGTGTAAATAGAACCCTAGGAAAAATGTCTTGCTTAGACACTAGATGATAGAATTGGCCACAAAATTTTTCCCTACCAATTGCCTGGGCAAGACTTTAGTCTCTGAGTAGAGGAAAACCAAATGTTAGATAGAATAGTAGCTTTTGGTTGTATCTAATTGATTCTATTATGTCTAACATTTGATTGTCTTCTGGTCTATAAAATGACAATATCGATTCTCAAAGAGCTCTAGACATAATTTAACTTCTACAAGGTACATAATTGATTATGGCCATCATTTTAGATGTGACCATTCAAATAAATTCCCTCACCATGTCATTTTTTTCTTTGATAGATCAACATCAATAGGCTCATCAGATATGAACCCCACTTTGGTAAGGTTTAATAACCCTAATTATAGGCTTAAATGCATTATGAGTCTATCCTTTGTAGACATCATCCACACATTGTCTAGCACAATAAGAAATTTTTTCCCTTATAGATGGTCATGAATCCATTTAGCTTCTCTTTCCTTAGATACCTTACCATCCACAATTTCACATTTCTCTCTTCTCAAGTTTTCATCACTTTGTAAATGTGTGTGGGAGGCTATGTCACTTTACAAATTCTTAACATAATAGATCTAAGAAATAGAAAGCCAAATAGTAATTTCAAACCTAGATTTTTTGGTATCTTAGACATGTTGGAGAAGATATGTGTTTCCCACATGGCCCATTCTAACGATGACTATAACTTTAACATGTGGGTTCTCTAACAAGCCCACCATATGTTAGACCTTTGACTCTATTCCGAGTGGGTATGAATCTCTGGGTATGAGACATAATTTATTCACTTGTGCCAATGTACTCATTGAATCTACTTCATTTATAAATACCTTAGGATTGGGTAACTCTATTCTAATCAACTACTTTCCCTTTTCAATAATAGGGCTCATTCTAGCTCTAATTTTTTTAATGCTTTGCCCCATTTTATGGTGAAGTATCCATTAATTAAAGCTCAAATCCCATGTCTGAGTAATGTTACCTTACATAGAATCCACATCACATTATTATAGTATGTCCTCTACCTCCCAAGCAATGTCTTGAATGCTTTGTAGTCATTTTTTACAAACTCTTTTTTTAGTGCACACTTAACAACTTCATCGAAAAAGCAATTTATTTGCACAATTCTATTCTTCAGCCATTTGAAGTCTTCTTCAAAGTTCATCGTAGGTTTACCTCATTAGCCACTTATTGAACAACCATCTCACATACCTTTCTAACAAATTTTTTTGCAAGTAGAGTTTCCATATTTGAGTTCACATATAACTCAAAGAAAATAGAGTCGCTAAATGCAACTAAAACTTTAAAACCTTGGCTGCAATGTGAGGGTAAAACTACTCAAAACACTAGTATATATAACCATAACTTCTTCCCATGAAAGCCATCTTTCTATTCTTTCCTTCCAAATATGGAAAAAATAAGAATATTGTGGACTCCATGGGAAATAAAAAATAAAGAGAATATAATGGGAATAGGCAAATTCCTAGATAAAGTTATCTGTACATTTATTTATGATAAAATATAATCTAAAAATTTAGACAACATGAATAAAGTTGTACTAGCATGGTAAAATAATGCTTATGGCCATCATTACACAACAAATACATGTATAATGTTGATCTAAATTCAACTAGTTACTAGTTAACATTTGAAATGATTAGTCAAGAAATAGATACATAATTATACAATCACATCAAGCAAATATCAGAGATGCCTGTAGCAAAGAAGATTGATTTATTTAGAGGATAATATTAAAATAATAAACTAACAAAGGTTTAAAGAATAAAGGAAAAAAATTGTATATTCCGAATGAAGGTCCCATCATAAAGAATAAAGGAAAGGCTAAATAAATTATAAGTTCCCTCATGCATGAATGAGGCTATTTTGAGATTTATACAAGCCCACCTTACAATAGTTTTTGATGATTATGTATCAATGGTTCTATTTGATACTAGTTCAATTGAATTTGTAGAGATAGTCATGGTCATAGTCACAATTTTACAAATATATTCAATGCTTGACTATTTCAATTGATGATTTCATAAGGCAGATCTATGAATGCACTTAAAATATTGCAACATACTCTTTGAAATCAATGACATAAGATCAAGATATTCTAAATGTTATTTAGGAGAATATTCTTGGTGAAATAGACTCAAAATACATGTTGGAAATATGATATGAGGATAACCTTAGTTAATAACTCTAGAATTGATTTGCCAAGGCACTAGTTCCATCTTTACAAAAAAAAATTAATGTATATCTTCAAAAAAATCAAATGTATACCCTCCAATTTTGACTTAAGAAAGCACTATTAAAAAATTAGTGTAACGAATAGTTGAAGTGTTCATTGGCTCATATGAAATACAATACCATTATAAATATGTCCACATAGAACATTCTAAGATATTTGAAATATTTCTTTGTTTGACATCTTTTCAAATTTCACAAACCATGTTCTAGTCCACCCTTTATATATCAAGACCTGTCAATGAATCTCGTATCAAGGCATCCAATGAGATTTTTATTCTTCGTATATCTTTTATTATATTTTGTCTTGAAAATCCTCTCACAATGTGTTGTACTTGTTGGAATGGTAAGTATTGCTTTCCATAATTTCGTCGTATTTTTAAAGCTTGTTGTGAATCTGTAGAACAAAAAACCCTAAAAACTTCCTTCATGCGCAATCATTCATAACTAAAGTGAAGAGTATCAACAAAATTTAGCAACTCTTTTAAACAACCTTCAATATCAAAGAAAGGATTTTCTCCCTCACACAAAGTATGTTAAAAATGTTCAAAAATTTTAAGTAGCCACCACTTTAAATTTTCTTCTCCAGTAGGTGCATCCTCTAAATAATGAGAAGGGTTAAACAACTTTATAGAGTTGAAAAATGAAATATCTAGGAATCTTTCATTTAAACAATCTACAAGTTTTTGAACATATTCTTTAGTAAGTTCTTTTCAGTTCTCTAATGACCCATCAATGCAAGGCTTCATTCTCTATTTTGGTGCATCAACATAATCATCATAGACATTTGGAATTACCACAAATTGTAATTCATCCCTATGAATGTTTTCATCTTCATCAATAATCTCTAAATAACCATATTTAAAGCTCTCTAAAAATTTAGATAATTAACTTGTACCATTTTAAAAAGTGTCAGACCTTAGAAACCACCTACTTAAAGTCTATATAGTAGAATCTATGACTGCCCCTAAAGATGTGACATCCACATTCTCTTCATGAAATTTTTTATTCTAGTTCACATAATATATCTACAAGCATATGTAATAAAAATTGTACCGAGAAGATCCTAGCCTTATCATACCATGAGTCTCTTTTCTCACTTTTTCACAAAGTCAACAATGGAGGCATCAACACAATAAGCCTTTCAATAACATATCCTCTTGATAGCCATCTAACTCCATGAATTTGAAGAGCTTGAAGTGTTTCAAGTTGTGTGACTTCCTAAAAAGAAATAAATTCATTAGGTCTTTTAGCATAATTTTGGACCCAATAATATACCTTATTTTCTAACTTTTCAACAAACATCAATTCAAGTAAATTTTTAGTAGCATCTGATGCATCTAAAGCCTCATGATGAGAAATGCAATGGATACATATAGGATTGTGTAGATTTTTTTAAGAAAGATTAACAAATCCATTTTCACTCCCCACCATTGATGAAGCACCATCTGTAGACATTGATATCAAACTTTTATTTGAAAGACCCCTTTCTTTCTTCAAAACACATATTACATCATATATTGTTTTCCCTCTTCCATCACGCACATTTATGAGGTTTAAGAATTGTGAAATAGGTGGCCCTAACCCTTTTGAGTCTATAAAAGTAACATAAACCACAAGGTGTTTCTCTAGGCTTCAATCTAGACTTTCATCTAACATCAAATAGAAAAATGGATTGTCTAACATTTTTGCACTTTGTCTCTCTTCAAGATAATTAGATATGGAAAAAAAGAAATCATTTGCAGCCATATGATTTGTATAAGATTTATAGTCCCTATTTTTTGGCATGTTTGGTGTTTCTAAGTGCATTTCAAGAGAGCAATGGGATCATATTTTTAAAGGGGTAAGTCTGCTTGCACAACCCAATAAACTAATTTCATGGTTTTGATGATTATGTCCTTATTGTTGTCATCAATGCTTGCAATGTGTCTTGGAATTGATTTTGCTTTCCCTTCATTTCCACATTCCATTTTTCTTCTGAAATTTTATGGATGTTTAAATTTCCATTAGTAACTATTGCATCATGTTGAAAAGTAGTACAACTAGTTCTTGTGCCCCATGGTCTCACAGAGTTGTGTTCTTCACAATAAATGCATTTCATGACTATTTTCTTTTCATTCATTGCACACTTTAAACATAAATTTAACTTTCCATTTATCTCTAAACTCTCTATTCAGTTTAAGCCTTTTTTTTTGTGTGTTGAAGCTCCCCCCTCTTCAAATTCTTCATCACAATCATCATCACACCCCAATATATTTAAATCTTCATTTAAATAAAAACTCTGATCCTCTTGCGATGAAGCTTTCGATGTTCCGATCCATGCAAAAAACTTCTTGATTGAAGATTGGTTTTTTTTATTTCAAGATATTTTAAAATAGTTATTAGTACCTATACAAGCCAAATAATTAAACATAAAAAATTAGATGTTCATGTAACTATGTAAACTTCATAACTTCCAACTCTAAGTGAGTTGCTAATAGCAGAATTAGACTGTAGTCATTGGAATTTGGTGTGTTCGTAGGCTCGTAGTGTCATTAATGTGCCAAACCTATAGGTTTTATGCTACCTAAAGCCTTATAATATAAAATGACAATTTTTTCAACTTGAATGTCAAAATGACAGTCTATAAATTTTTTCCCATTCATTAATACATTTCAAAAAAATTCCCATTTTTTACATCAACTGATCAAATGTTTTCCATGTTGATCCTATATTCCATGCTAAATAAAATAGGGCAAGCCGTATTAGATGCCGATAAAATATGCCATTATTTTGTTCCCTTTCAGAAGTTATTCACTGTTTGCCATTGTTATAGCCCCTGGCACCTGCTTGCATTTGACTCTAGCCTCAGCGATAGCCATGGTTCACCCTCACCCGCACCTACTACTTCTACCATGTATGGGATTCAGCCATATCATGACACTTATACAACTCTCTAGGAAATTAGCTATGAGAGGCTTCACAATTTCCTTAGTCCTAACTTTTGACCATGCCCCCATCATTCATAATAAATTGGAGTCGGCACCCAGCCTAGATATCTGAGTTCTAGAACTGGACATTGACGTTAACCTGCCATGTAGCAACAATGATGCAATGCCATCCTCCCTTGAGTGGTTCCCCAAGTAGATGTTGCTCTGACCCCCTTTCGAGGTTCTTCTAGAAAGGATGTTTCATGAGGGCGTGGACAGACTACCTCCTCCTCTCTACATTTTATCTGACTTTTTCTTTACCTGGATGCTGGAAGTCACCACCAAATTTGGCATCCCTAGAATTAACATGGAGGTTGTTGAAAAGTGATGTTGAAGTGCAGTTCACTCAACTCTATTTTTAGACTATTAGTGTAAATTTAGTTTGCATGAACATTTTTTTGCGGAGCTAAATTTAGACAGTTAGTTAATTTTTAGTTAATATATTTTTTAGAAAAAATAAAGCCTTAGAAAGGCTAGAGTTAGTTTTAGTTGCTATTACATGCAAATTATTATTCAGATAAAATTAAAATATTTTATTCAATAATTAGAAAAGCATGTTCACATGCAATTTTATTAATACATTGTAATTGATGTTTATTTTCAAGAAGGAGAATGATTCCAAATTTTTGAAGTATTTTTTATTTTTGTAACTCTTATCTCTTCTGTATTATGAATATTGCATATATTTGGCTTTGATTTAATTTTATTTAAAAATTCTACATTTGGTATCAGAGTAGGTATTTTTCTTTTGGGTTAAATATTTAGTAGTTGGAATTTTGCCAAAAAATTTATCATGTCAAATTATAACTCCTTGCCCATTCTAAAATTTGATAGAAATGAGTATGATTATTGGTATATCAAAATGATGACTTTTTTGATAAAAAAATATTTATGGGAGATTATTGAATCAGGGTATGCAGAGCCAGTTGATTGGAATTCCCTCACAACAAATGATAAAATAGCTAAGAAGGAGGCTAAGAAGAAGAATGCTCAAACCTTATTTCATATTCAAATAGCTCTAGATAAGAGCATATTTTTGCGAATTGCAAGATCAAAGACAACAGAGGATGCTTGGAAGACTCTAAAAGAAGCTTACCAAGGTAGTGATCAAGTTGAAGCTATCAAGTTACAGACATTGAAGAGAGAATTTGAGAATTTAAAGATGCAAGAAATTAAAAGTGTGAGTACCTATTGTGTCAGAGTAAAAGATGTGGTCAATAAGATGGCTACACTTGGTGAAATTGTAAACAATGAGGTTGTGATCAAAAAGGTGTTGAGGACTCTCAGACCAAGGTGGAACCATGTTTCCATAATCATAGAAGGAATTAAGAATTTGTCTACCCTTCAATTTAATCATCTAGTTAGATCTTTGATGTCTCATGAAGAAATATTGAGAGATTCATTTGGAGAAAGTGATGAGAAAGCTTTTTCCTCCAATTACAAATCACAAAGAATGAAGATGTCAATAGTAGCATCAAAATTAATCAAGGCCAAGGTAGAGGTCAAAATCAAAATTACTCGAGAGGAAATAGAGACAGAGGTGGTTTCCAAGGAAGAAGTGGTTTCAGATGAAGAGGCAGACGCTGATTTGAGAAAAGAAATATCCAGTGCTATCATTGTAACAGGTATGGCCACTTTAATTATGAGTGTAGATTAAAAGAAGGTAATAATGGTAACAGCATTCATTATGCTCAAGAAGGTGATGAGCATCCTCCAGATAATTTATTTTTATTTTATGACAAAGCTGAAAATATTTCTAAAGATGTTTGGTATTTAGTTTCGGGATGTTCTAACTACATGTCAGGGAATGAAATCTTTTTTCTATAATAGATAAAGTTTTAAATACAAGATCAAACTTGGTGATGACAAATCATTGGAGGTTGCTACAAAAGGAGCTATGAAAGTTCATACAAAAGAAGGTATGAAGAGTGTTAAAGACGTTTATTACACTCTAAATTCAAAGCACAATTTGTTGAGTGTTGAACAATTATGTGAGAAAAATTATAAAGTTGTATTTAAAAATCAACAATCTATAATTTATGATAAGAATCAAGGAAATAGGGTGGTAACAGTTGTGCCTATGAAAAAGAATAGGATGTTCCCATTGAAGTTTGGTGAACATAACAAGAACCTTGTCAATATGGCATATGAGGATACAAGTTGGTTGTGGCATCACATGTATGGGCATTTAAATTTTCATAGTTTGAAGATTCTAACATCAAAAGCATTAGTTTATGGTTTACCTAAGGTTGAAAAGCACAAGGAAGTTTGTGAAGGATGTGCTCAAGGAAAACATGCAAGAGAGAAATTTCCAAAAGGCAATGCATGGAGAGCCCATTATCCACTCCAATTAGTTCATTCAGACATTTGTGGTCCTATGCAAACAAATAATTTGGGTAAGTCATCATATTTCATTACTTTTATTGATGATTACTCATGACAGTGTTGGATTTATTTTTTGAAGACCAAAGGTGAAGCTCTTAAGACATTCAAGAGGTTTAGAGCCCTTGTAGAAAATGACAAAGGGTGAAAAATCAAATGCTTAAGGATTGATCATGGAGGAGAATTTTGTTCAAAAGCCTTTCAAGGTTATTGTGATATGCATGGCATTAGAAGACAACTCACAACTACATACACACCTCAACAAAATGTTGTAGCTGAAAGGAAGAATCGTACAGTCGTGGAGATGGCACAAAGCATGCTACAAACAAAGGGATTAAGTAATTTTTTTGGGGGAGATGCAGTTGCTATAATAATATATATTCTCAATCGGAGTCCCACTAGTGCATAGAATGACTCTGTATGAAGCCTGGTATGAGAAAAAGCCAAATGTTAATTATTTCAAAGTTTTTGGTTGCTTAGCCTATGTTCATGTTCTTGGTCAAAAGAGGCAAAAGTTAGTTCCCAAAAGTGAGTCATGTATTTTTGTTGGATATAGTGAGGAAAGTAAGGCTTATAGGTTATATAATCCTCTCACTAATAAGCTTATTGTGTCAAGAGATGTGATTTTTGATGAAGGAGGAGTTTATGGTCATCAAAAATGCCATATAGAGAAGTCAAAATCTATTTTAAATGAAGCTATTATGGATGATATTGATCATTGGCAGCCCACTAATATTTCTATTCCAAGTGCTACAAATCCACCAAGTAACGCCTCATCTAGTTGCTCAATTCCAAGTGTATGTCCAGATTCAAGTCCTAGTTCTGCAAGGAAGGTAAGAAGATTGAGTGACATTTATCAAAGGAGTTCAAATCAAGCACATGAAGAAAATCCAAGAGGTGAGACACTAAATTTTTATTTACTTACCAAGTCTGATTTTGAACCATCATGTTTTGAAGATGCATATACTAATGAGGTTTTGATGCAAGCAATGCAAGAAGAGATGGATCCTATTCACATGAATGACACTTGGGAGCTTACAAAGCTTCCACATGACAAGAAAAAGATTGGCACCAAATGGGTCTACGAGACTAAGTGTAACAGTGATGGAAGTGTTGAAAGGCATAAAGCGAGATTAGTTGCTAAACGCTTCACACAAAAGTATGGCATTGATTATTAAGAGACATTTGCACCAGTAGAAAGAAATGAGACCATTAGAATGTTGATTTCATTAGCAGCTCAAAAGAATTGGGGCATCCATCATATGGATGTGAAAAGTGCCTCCTTGAATGGGTACTTAGAAGAAGAAGTATATGTGGAATAGCCACAAGGTTTTGAAGTGCGAGGAAAAGAAAATCATGTCTACAAGTTAAAGAACGCCTTGTATGGCCTCAAACAAGCACCAAGAGCATGGTATGCTAAGATTGATAGATATTTTCAAGAGAATGGCTTTCAAAGAAGTAAGAGTGAACCTACCCTTTACTACAAAAAAGAAGGTAATGGTATTATGATTGTCTGTTTTTATGTTAATGACTTGTTGTATATGGGTAGCAATTCTATGAAGAAGGATGAATTCAAAGTTTTCATGATGAATGAATTTGAGATGAAGGATTTAGGTCTTATGAAATATTTTTTAGGAATGGAGGTTTATCAAAGGGAGAATAAAAATTTTATTTGTCAAACAATGTATGCTAAAGATATGTTGAAGAAACTTGATATGGTTGATTGTAAACCACTCTCCACTCTAGTTGCTCATGGAGTTGTGTTGTGTAGAGATGATGGCATTGAAAAAGTTGATGAGACAGCCTGTAGAAGTGTTGTTGGAAGCTTAATGTTTCTAACTCATACAAGACCTGATATTGCTTATTCAGTTTTACTTGTTTGAAGGTACATGACAGAGCCATCAGAAATACATATGAAGGCAGCCAAGAGAATTTTTAGTGATTCTGATTGGGGAGGTAGTTTGGTTGACCGAAAGTCAACATCTGGGAATCGTTTTGCTTTTGGTTCTGGTTTGATTACTCGGAGCTCAAAAAAGCAAAGTATAGTTGCCCTTTCTTCTATAGAAGTAGAGTATGTTGCAGTCACTTCAGTAGGTACAAAAGCATTATGGCTTAGAAAACTTCTTGAAAAAATTGAAGACATTCAAGTTCAGCCCACAGTTATTTTTTGTGATAATATTAGTGCTATTAAATTAGCCAAGAATTTAGTCCATCACAGCAGGACAAAACATTTTGATTTAAAGCATCATTTTATCTGAGATTTAGTGTAGATGAAGGTAGTAGAATTGAAATACATCAACACTAAAGAACAATTGACAGATATCTTCACGAAAGCAGTTGCAACAGATCAATTGTTGACACTCAGAGATCAAATTGTGAGCCCGCTCAGCATCAAGTGAAAGTATGTTGAAAAGTGATGATGAAGTGCAGTTCACTCAGTTCTATTTTTAGACTATTAGTGTAAATTTAGTTTGCATGATTAGTTTTTTCTGGAGCTAAATTTAGACAGTTAATTAATTTTTAGTTAATATATTTTTTAGAAAAAATAAAGCCTTAGAAAGGCTAGAGTTAGTTTTAGTTGCTATTACATGCAAATTATTATTTAGATAAATTTAAAATATTTTATTCAATAATTAGAAAAGCATCTTCACATGCAATTCTATTAATACATTGTAATTGATCTTTATTTTCAAGAAGACAAAGGAGAACGATTCCAATTTTTTGAAGAAGTATTTTTTATTTTTGCAACTCTTATCTCCTCTGTATTATGAATATTGCATATATTTAACTTTGATTTAATTTTATTTAAAAATTCACGAGAGGTCTCTCCGCCTCATGCAATGAACCCCCTGGTAGCCTAGTGGACGTGCCTTCCCCGCCACTTCGACCACACTGCTTCCGGCCGGTACATTGTCCCGGGTCAGGCACATAACCCCACGGTTCTCTCGGCTTCCGAAATGGCGATCGGGCTACCTGAGGCAGACGAGTGTCACCCTAAGCATCTATTGTACAAACGCCTTTTCCGCATGAATCAACAGGGCAGCTGGGCGACCGTCTCCAACACCTTCGATGAACTAGAAAAAGCTCACATCGACCAATTCCAGAGCCGTTACAGCGGCCCGGTGAGAGCCATCGGCCCGCTACTTTCGTCGGCCGTGGTTGGACGGTCGGTCCGTTGGTTCGGTTGTGTACATCTGTTTCGGGAGTGAGATTTCCGTTACCTGTGCGCAAACGTACGAGCTGGCGTTGGGGTTGGAGTTGAGCCTTTTGTGTGGGTTCTGCGACCCCCGTCCGATGTAGCCCCGGGTGCCCCGACGGACTTCCTCCCCGAAGGATTCTGCGTGCGGACGGAGCGGCGGGGACTTATTGTGACGGAATGGACAGATCAGTTGGCCATTCTATCTCAACCGGCGGTGGGAGTATTCGTTACGCATTGCGGAAAGAACTCGTTGCTAGAAGGCATTGCCTGCGGCGTGCCCTTTATTTGCTGGCCCATCTCTGCCGAGCAGCTTTCTAACGCCAAGTTAATAGTGGAAGAAGCCAAGTGTGAGGTCAGGATTCACAAGGGGGCGGACAGACATGAAATAAGAAAGGTTATTAATGATCTACTGGATGACCATGAAAACGAAACAGCTAAGGAAGAAAAGCGAAATGCGATTAAGTGGAAAGAAATGGCGAAGGGCGCGGTATCTGAGGGCGGATCTTCTGCCAAGAGTTTCGATAGTTTAGTGAATGACATTTTGTCACTGCAACAATCCAAGGAGTAACAGATTTTTCCATTTTGTCCTACCAGAGTATAGAATATACAGTCTTAGCATTTCAATTTCATAAGGAAATTGTTCAGTGTTCGCACAATTTTTTGTCAGAAATATTTACTTAAAGAAGTGGTTTTATGTGAGAGGGCTCTTAAATTTTTTTAAAGAAGCATATGCAAGAAAAGAAAATGGTTTTATGGGAGAACGCTTTTAAATTTTGTAAGAAGGATATGTAAGAAAAGGGTCCATGATATTAAAATTTTGAATATATCTTTTAATTTTATAAAGGATAATATTTATAATGATTATATTTTTATTTATAATTAATGTTTATATAGATTTGATCATTCATAAATTTATAGTTGGTAGAATATTTTTCTAAAAATAAAAGTAGGTATGGAAAATTTTCAATTCTATTTTTTTTTTGGCATTTTTAAAAACTTTCTCTTTAAAAATTAGCCAACTTTTTTTTAAGAAAAGATTTTAAAATATCTTATTTCATGTCTTTTATTTTTCATGGGACAACTAGCTCACTAAAAATAGGAGTAGCAGTGGCCCCCATGACCCCTGCCTTAGAGATTGTCATAATCCTCTTTGAGATCATTGGTGTCTTTAATAAAACTTTGAGGCTCCACATGATCCCCATGTTGCTTTAATACATCGGTAGAAGAGGACTATATTTATTAATGTCTTATTTTTAATCTTTATCTTAGGCATAGGGTGATACATTATCATAAATGCCAACGACAAGTAAAAAGGAAGAATAGAGGTGATACATAAACCCATGATACATTAACTCAAATATCATCTTTCTCATGGGAACCCATGAAACTAAGGAGAAACCATTCCCCTCATAGATAATATACTCATGGATTACGATACATAGCCCAGAGCTCTGACATGGAACTAAGGATCTGGTGGAGTAGTTCGCTTCTATAAAGATGACCTCCAATCCTCTATCTAACTTGAAAGATCTGACGAATTTGTAATATTTTTATGGATATCACAAGAAAGAAGACCTCCTTTGTAAAATTTGTTCAGTGTTGCTTGTTACTTTACCCCAAAATACACAAAATATGCTTTAAATCTTAAGGGTGAATCTCTTTTTGCAGACTTGTAACCAAAGATAACAAAATATTCTGCCATTGGTGAGGTACTTCTTGTTGGTGACTTTAATGCCCAGCTTGGCCAGCTACAGTGTGCTAGCCATGATCTTCTCAATGATATGTTGTTGATTTATTAAGCTAGCCACCATGAATCAGGGATGTAATGATATTCTATAAACTCCATCGTGAATACTTAGGGGAATCTCATGAATTTGTTATTCTAAATGGTATAAAACGCTTCCCTAAATCTGGAGGCTTTACTTGTTTTCCTCATCCTGGTGGAATCACTATAGTAGACTATATTATATCATGTAAATATTTTTCTTTGGGTATAAATGATCTTTAGGTTTCGTCTTCTACCCCACCTCTCATAGATCACTTTGTTCTCTCTTTTCATACACCTCTTCCAAACCTAGTATGCCTTCTCTCCCTAGGCTCCCTCGCCAACATACCACTATTCATTTCAACCATACATATGATGAGAGCTACACTAATATTCTTAAAACCAACCTCATGAGATTTTTTGAGATTTTAAACCCAATTGAGAGAGATAATAAGCTATTGCAAGAAATTATGATTGTTGCCTTTAATGTCTTCTCTTTCTCAACTCATATTACCAGACCCCATAATGCTCTTGGTCATTTCACTCAAAATGCTTAATATCGTGTGGATTGTAAAAATGTTCACAATTTATCTAAACGTATTATGAACAAAACACCCTCAAAGCCAAATTTGTCCAAAAATTATATATAACTATTCTTAGGAAGAAAAAATGACAATACCTTATAACAAATGAAGAGCTATGCTACACCAAACTCAATATAACCCCACGTCATTATGGAGGTTATTTTTATCCAAAAAATCTATTTATTCCATTACCAATACCCATACATGGTTTATGTATGTCAACTCTCTTTATAATGCTCCAAATCAAGCCCCCATCCAAATAAATTCTAACCACTTAACTGCCACTTTTTAATAGAAAGATGGTCCTTAAGGTCATTTTAAAACTCAAGTCTAATAAATTCCTTCATCATAACTCAACTATTCTTCCCATACATATCTCTAATCTTTTTTAATTTTATTATTCCTCATGGTCTTCCTCTTACTTGAGCATCCCATATTATTCATCCCATTTTTAAATCTGGGGATCGTCTTCAACCAAGGAACTACCAAATCATCATGATTGGGTTTACTTTGTCTATGTTTTTTTGCTATAGTGATAGATTATTATATATCCATATGGAGAAAGATGAATTGACTTAGGTAAAAAGGTCATGTAGGATTAAGGATGAATCATCGATTAAGTGACCATATATTCGCTCTTTCAACCATCATTGAGGAAGAAAAGGATAACAAACAAAAGGTACATTTTTTGTAGACTTTCCAAGACATCTTTTGATTCAAAGCCTTACAGACTTGGGTCTTTTTGATTCAGTAATTACCCTGATAATAACTTTATATGAGTAATTTTTGGCCATGTTCATATCAAAATGGGCACTATAGATAGCATCTATAGTACCATAGGTGTGAAATAAGGTTTTCTACTCTCACCTACTCTTTTTGGGTTCTATATTGCTGAATTGGAGGACCTTATCTCCACAAATTTATGTGAAACAAGTGGCTGTAGCCTCTTTTAGATTTATATTTCTATTTTATTATTTACAAATGACATTATTTTACTTTCATGCTCAATTACAAGTATTCAAAATTAGATTTATATATTGAGTAATTTTTGTGATAAGAATGGTCTTGAAGTAAATCTTACAAAGATAAAAGTCATAGAATTCAATGTAATAAAGAAAATATCATTTACAATCAAAATAAGATGAGATGGTGTACTCTTACATATGCTTAGGTAGGGTTTTATTTACACTACCTTTTAGCCTCGTACCTACAATAGAAGAAAGACTTGGAAAATGGTATACAACTTTAACATCCTTGGAAAGCCAATATTTTAAGCTCCAATTTCAAGATATTCGATCAAATATTTGAATTTTTGATACAATAGTTACTCACACACTATTGTATGGCTATGAGGTTTAAGGCCCATACTTGAAATAAAATGATTTTAAATGTCTAGAAAGAGTCTTCATCTCCATGTTATCAAATAACAATTGAGCCAAAATAATTACTCATCACATAATTATTCTTTCAAATTTTAGGGTTTGTTCACTATTTACTTGATCTGTAATCACAAACAAATAGGTGTCATAGTAACAAAAACACACTTGTAATGGATCAAAACCTTAATATAATGATTTAATAAAAAATGACATTCTACATGATTAAAGAATTAAAATCAGATTTAAAATATCCAAAATACATTGAATTTTAAGTGTGCAATAAATAAAAAGACTAGTTCAAAAAAAATACCACACTTGATTTGATAATGGAGTTCATCTATGAAGCCTATGTCTCTAGATCCAGTCCAATGGTGGGATTGCTCTTATTAAAATATTGTAAAATATATTTAAAAATAATTTAGAGTTACCAAAATCATCTTGAGGGATTTACTATGTCAAAGAGATATTCTCAAAACAAAACTATGTTGTTCGAGGCCTTTAGAAATGTCTAAGTCCCTCCACCGCTCTTATACATGCCTTGTCTCCATAGAATAACATTGAAAACCATTGCCTTCAAATATAAACTCATCATTTTATATAATGCTCGAGCTCTATGGTGCAATAGTCAAAACCTTATAATTTTATCACAAATAACAAGGTTTGAATCCCACTTCCAACACTTTTAGTGGGCTAAGTAAATCTTATATCCCACATTTTAGAGGTGGGGGGGGGGGCATATTTGGGTTGAAATACCCAGAATTTATTGGTATAAAATTCCAAATGATTAGCATTAACATATGTTTTGGTGGGCTTAGTGGCAATAAAACATGGCATGTGGAATGTGGGGTATGGAAAGTGGGTGTTTGTGGCATGGAATTGGTTATGACATGGATATCATGTGGGAGGTGGTATAAATGACATTCACATGGCATGGAATGTGGGATTTGGTAGCTAATTAATTAATTACATAATAATATTAACTAAAATTAGACCATAATAAGTGGTGGCAAGCCATGTGGTTGTTTGAAGATCCAACATGTGGACCAATCTCCCCTTCCTACTTGTATTCATCCAACTGGATATTTTATCCAAACCAATTTTTTTTACTTGCCTGGTTAGATCTTCAACATGTGATAACTTGTGTATATGGGCTCCATTTTTTAAATCGTAAGATAAGTAAAAAAAATTTTGATGAGATCTTCACCATGACAATAATCAAATTGTAATTTGATGACTTCATTTTGGAGTGAAATATAGATCCTCCTGGATCAATCCTCCCCACTAGGAGCTTTTGGACCTCCAAAAGTTGATTAATTGGTAAAGAGGTGAGGGTATTGCCCCCTCACTCTTCCAACTTCCATCCATTTGTCCTTGTTCAGGTTTATCATTTTGAGACCAACACGAAGATATTCAATATCTCCCCTTTGTAAAGTCTGAACCTTCCTATCAAGTATTGTATCTTCCTACAATTTTGTTAGATACTCAGGGACAAAATCATGAATAGAAGGAATAGATAAATTTTCATCATGATCTAAAATCATTAGAGAATCATATAGTTTTATATTTTACACATTCACAATTGAATAAATTTACATTTAAGATGGAAAATCCATTCAAAAAGCATTTCTACCAATAATTTTTGTAATCTAAAAAGTATCATACTAGACTGGTTTCAACATTTTACCTTCACCTGTCAACCTTTCCTTACTAATCTAAATCCATACCAAATCACCTATGAAAAGTGGTGATGACCATGATGTTTGTCATGTCTTAATTCGTATTTTACCTGGATTTTCTCCAATTGATCTCAGACAATTTAGTGTACCTACTATATCTTTTCAATGAACTTCTTAGATTTAACAACATCGTTATGTTCATCAGTAGTTGAATCCTATCCATAACAAACATATAGAGGAGATTTAGTAAAATATCTATAATAAACATCAAAAGGATATTTCATAGTAGAATAATGAAGTGCACAGTTATAAGCATGCTAAATAAAGCATAAATGCTCATTCCACAACTTTGCTGAAAGAACAAGTTTGCCATACCTTCCCTTGTAATCTACTTACTGCAAGGAAAAAAACATATATCTTGCTAAATATATCCACTACCACATACAAGTAATCATGTTTCCTCCATGACATAGTCAAAGCCCTACAAAGTCCATGAAAATGTTTTCCTAGGGATGGGTAGGAACATGTAAGGGAGTGTAAGGTCCCAATTTCCTGTTACTAGGTTTGTTTGTGGCATAAAGAACACACCCCCTGATATATTTATCAACATTTTCCTATATATGGGGCCAGTAAAAATACATTTTCAAATGTGCAACCATTTTATCAACTCCAAAGTGACCAAAAATTAGAGAAGTATGTACTTCCCTAATCATGTGCACCCTTTCATTTTGAGGAATGCAAAGTTTACCAAAATAATATAAAATTCCATTATGCACATGATAGTCTAATTATTCTACATGTTTACTACTCATCAAGTCTTTATACACATCCTTAAAGTTAGAATCATCAACATACTATTATTTATAACTTTCATGAGTCAAAGAACTATGTTGTAAAAGAATAGATGCAACTACCATAGGAGGTCTAGAAAGCATGTCAGCAAATTTATTCTAAATACCTTTTTTATACCTAATCAAAAGACGAAAATAATATAGGAAACACATCCAATGAAAATGCTTATAATAATGTAGCTTGGATATTGACTAGAGATATTGAAGGGGCTGATGATCTATATCTATCACTGTGTCCTTGCCCGCCAAGTAATTTTTCCATTTATTAACACTTTGAACCAATGCATACAATTCTTTATCATAAGTTATATAGTTTCTTACCACACTTGTGAAGGTCTCAAAATGATAACATATTGGCTTCTTTCCTTGCATTAGAATAACTCCCATAGCATAATCACTTTCATTCATCTTGATCTCAAATGGATTCTACCAATTAAGAAGTGCCAAGATAGGAGCATTACTAATCTTTGTCTTCAAAGTGTTAAAGGCCCTTTGCTGTTACCTCCCACTGAAAGACTTGTTATTACTAGTCAAATAATGCAAGGGTGATGTAATAACTGAGAAATTAGAAATAAATTTTCTCCAATATTGTACTGTACCAAGAAAACTTCTAACCTCAATTACATTATTGGGTTTAGGCCATTTAACTATAACTTCCACTTTTGCAAGATAAATTTTTAATTCACCATGTCCTACAATATAATCCAAGTAAACCAAAGAGGTCTTACCGAAGTCACATTGAGACAATTTCAAATAATGTTTCTCCCTTATCAATGCATCTATGACATTACTAATATGAATCACATGATCTTCCCAAGACTTAATGAAGATCAAAATATCATCTAAGTAGACTATAAGAAAATCATCAAGGAATGGCATGGAAACATCATTCATTAAATGCATGAATGCAGTTGATGCATTACATAACCTAAAAGGCATGATAAACCACTCAAACAATCACTATTTTGTCTTAAAAGCAGTTTTCCAAATATCACCATCATTAACCCTAACCTGATGATAATCACTTCTCAAGTCTAACTTAGTTAAATAGATAACATTTATTAACCGATCTAGAAAATCATTAATATGAGAAAAGGTTATTGATTATTAATAGTAATTTTGTTCAAAGCATGGAAATCAACACACATTCAGCATGTGCCATATTTCTTTGGCACTAGAATGAGAGGTGAACCAACAGGAG
This sequence comes from Torreya grandis, assembly GCA_037957365.1. Taxonomy (NCBI): domain Eukaryota; kingdom Viridiplantae; phylum Streptophyta; class Pinopsida; order Cupressales; family Taxaceae; genus Torreya; species Torreya grandis. The sequence goes on from JARHVA010003555.1 coordinate 497,097, forward strand.
ATGTACTAGGATGAATAACACCCTTTTCTAAAAGTTTCATTACCTTATTTTTAATTTCCTCATTTTCTACCACTAATAGCCTATACATGCCAATTTTAGGTAGAGGAGAATCCTGTAACAATTGAATTTCATGTTGAAATCCCCTTTTAGGGTGTAACCCTTTAGGATCATGTAACACATCATCATAACTAGAAATTATTTCAATCAATTCTTTCTTATTTTTAAGATCACAATTTTCCATAGCCTAGGAATATTATTTTTTCCTTAGACTTAATCAACATGAGATAAAAATTCTTTCTTTAATTGACTAGTCTTTTTATTTTCCCTGCTATAACCAAGGAGAGACATGTCTTAACATGATGTGCTCTGACTATATATTTACTTACATCCTTAAAAAGCAAGTACTTTTTCTCCTCCCTATAGAAGATTGATTTTTTATCATAAAGAGAAGTACTTCCTAAAGCAATCCCACATATGTCCAAAGGGACTACATGTAGATCAACCTCATCCATGAATTTGGATGCGATGACAAATTTTAATCTACAAGTTTTGGTTACTTAGAGTTTTGAATCATCACACACCAGACCAAGTGGATAGGGTTTCAGATGGGGAGTTATTTTTTGGCCTAAATTTTTAACAATCTCTTCATAAATCAAATTTTCCTATGATCTACTATCAAATAGAGTGTCAATCTTAGTATGTATTGAAACAACCGTAATTTGAAACAACTCATTTATTTTTCTTATAATTCATAGTTTTTTATTTTGAAGAGGAAGCAACATTATATGACTTGGTGATAGAAATAGAAAGAGAAGAACAATTCTACATATTCATAGTTGTGATCTTGGTTTCATCCCCAAAGTTTTAACGTAGATCCTGATCCGCCGTATTAGCTTTCTTATCTTTCTTCTAAAACATGTTAAAAGGATTTAACTTAGGATGTAATTTTCAACACTTAGACTCATCATGATTTTTATTTTAATGATTTCAAAATGTCTTACCTCCTTATTTATGAATAGTAATAGTTTATTTTTGTTTACCCTTTCCATAACTTTGCCCTTAGAATGCTTAACTTTAGATCGCTTAATTTTAACTTTAGGAAAATATTCTTTTGTCTGTATTCCTCTAGCCTCTAAGTGAATGGATTTAACACATGATTCATCTAAACTACTAGGATTGAGAACTAAAATCATGTGTTTCAAGTAGTTATGCAACCCACCTATATACCTAAGTAATATTTCCTATGTATGAAGAGGAATATTCAAAGTTAAATGCTTTTTCTTAAATTGTTGTGTATAAAATTGAACACTTTGGCCTTTAGTTTGTTTAAAATATTTATAATCCATCATGGTTTGCTGCATATAGCCTAAAAGATAAAATTTATTTTTGAGTACATAAACAAATTTAGTCCAAGTGATAATCAAGTTACCTGTGTTAAACTCACTTTATTTCAACTTACTCTCCCACTAGATGAAAGTTGTGCCTCCTATTTGAAGAGTAGCTAGGTTAATTTTAGCTTCATCATCTGTAATGTTATAGACCCTACAATATATTTCAATTTGCTTTATCCAGTTATCCAAATTTTTTGCATTAATCTCACTATTAAACATCGGCAATTCAAACTTAATATCCAGGTTTAGTGAATGAAGATATTCAACATATTTTTTATCTTTACCATCACTTTAAGAGGAGGAAGGTATCTCAAAAAATTTACCACCTCCATCATACTGCATCTTAATTCATCTTTCATAGTAAAGTTCGTAGACCATGTCCTTCATTTCTATGAAGGATTGTCAGAAAGCTCATTCAGAATCAAAGTCATCTCCCATTTCCTTAGTACTTATTGATCCAATATCTATATCGTATTCTAATAATTCTCCTCCACCCCACCTAGATCTCAACCTTGTCAACATATACTATCAATCCACATTGTTAAATATTAATTCTACTCTTATACCAAAAATCTGATCCATAATCACAAATAAATAACTGTCGTAGTAGTGAAAACAAACTTGTAATGGATCAAAAACTTAATATAGAAATTTAATAAAAAATGACATTTTAAATGATTACAAAAGTAAAATTTGCTTTAAAATATCCAAAATACATTGAATTTTAAGAGTGTTATAAATAAAGAGACTAGTTTGACAAAAATACCACACTTGATTTGATAACAGAGTTTTGCTAGAAAGCCTACATCTATGGATCCACTCCAATGGGGGATCACTCCTAATAAAATATTTCAAAATATCTTTACAAATATTTTAGAGTCACCAAAATCATTTTGCATGCTGTAATCTATTGAATAGTTACTGTCAGAATAAAACTATGTTGTTTGAGGCATTTAGAAACTCTATGTCCCTCCACCACTCTTAGACATGTCTTGTCTCCATAGAATAACATTGAAAATAATTACCTTCAAATAAAAACTCAACTTATTTATATAAATATTAAGCTCCATGGTGTAGTGGTTAAGCCGTTATCATTTTATCATAAATAACAAGGTTCAAATCCCACTTCCAATGCTTTTGGTGGGCTAAGTAAATCATATATCCCACATTTGGGAGGTGGGGTGGGGGGGCATATTTGGTTCAAAATAACATGAAGTTCATGATATAAAATTCTGAATTATTGGCACTAACATATGTTTTGGTGGGATTTGTGTCATTAAAAAATGGCATTTGGAAACCATGTGGAATGTCTGGGATGGAATACAAGTATTTATGGCATAGAACTAGTTATGATGTGGATCTCATGTAGAAGGTGGTATAAATGACATTCATGTGGCATGGAACATGGGATTTGGTAGACAATTAATTAATTACATAATAATATTAATTAAAATAGGACCATAATAAGTGATGGCAAGCCATGTGGTGGCCTGAGGAACCACCACGTAGACCAATCTCTACTCACCACTTATTGTCGTCCACTTTGATGCTCCGTCGAAACCAATTTTTTTTAATTTCCTAGTTTGATCTTCAACATGTGATAACTTGTGCATATGGGCTCCATTTTATGATCCATAATATGCACTAGAAAGTTCTTGATGAGATCTTTGTCATGATAATAATCAACCTGCATTTTGATGACTTCATTTTCAGAGAAAATATAGATCTTTTGAGATCATTACCTCCTTAATTTTAAATTTTATCATTATATTTAATAGGATTTGATGCATGTAAAACTCTTTCTGTGGTTGGAATAGGTGTCCATTATTGGCTCTTGAATCTTCTATGCCACTAACCAGAAAAGGATACAAATCTTGTTGGTATGCAAGAGTTATGTCTCTTCTCTAGAAGTATGATATTGATATATTAAGAATTCCTCCTCTTGGTTTTTCTATTAATGATCCTCAATTCACTAAACTTGAATTCAATAGAGGTATTCATGAAAATATCAGCAAATCTTACGTGAAAGTTATGAGGTTCAATCCCAAAGAGCCTTTGAAACCAAAACTTCTCTGTTAATTCAAATTGTATGCCTACTTTCATGAGGATAAAAATAAAATTCATGGGTACATAATGAGGAAATTTCCATCATCTTTAAGGATCCCTTTACCTTAGTTTCACATCTACTCTCATCAACTTCGAATAGAATCTGATCATAACCTCCCACAAGGTGAGCGTGAATGCCAGTTATGTTTTCTTAAACCTAAAAGTGAAGATCATTTTTTATTCAAGTGCCCTATGGGCCTATCTATTATGAGATTTGTGGAAGGTAACATTATCTTTTTAGAGATTCCCATGGATCCTTGAGAAGCTTTATTTCGTATGAGGACCAGAAATGTTTACCCTTGCTTATTTGTGAAATATTTCAACTTTGACAAAGAACACTCTAATTGATGTCTTCACATATAGAATTTCATATATATTAGTTCATAATTTCATGTAATATACTTAATAAATATCAAGATGCCACATGCACAAATAAATTAGTATAGATATGTAAGGTAGCACACATTTTACTAGTTTGAATATTTAGGACCCTCAAATAGTAGAATCATTGTTTCTAATTAATTTCTTTTATCTTTTATATCTTTCCAAGAAGATTTTAGTAATACCTTATTGTGTTCATGTCATGTAATATATTCTTCAGTCTTATAGGCCATTATTGGCCTCTTATGGACATTTTAATCTAAATTAAATTAAATATTCAAACATTGAGTATTGTGTTCATGTCATGTAATATATTCTTCAGTCTTATAGGCCATTATTGGCCTCTTATGGACATTTTAATCTAAATTAAATTAGATATTCAAACATTGAGATAAATCATTTAAATGCATCTAGCCATGTCCTTAATCATACAATATAATGCTTTTGTTCAATTATTAGTATGTGTTCCATTAATATTTTCATTTTTATAGCTTAAATAAAGGTAGGTGATTGGGGAAGTGCTATTTTTTTTTATCTTTAGTGAATCAATGGTTCATAATTTACCATGAATTTATTCTTTCATTGATATGTGGTCTATTAAGGTGGGGGTATTATAGAGAGGGCTATTGTTCAAAAAAATTTATGAATTAGTGGTTCCATAGTATACCATAGCTTTATTATTTCATTGGTATGTGGTCCATTAATTCCCTTTGTGTTCCCTTTTTTTTGGGTGGATGGTTTCATTAATAGAACTAGTTCAGATTTGAGTAAATTAATATAGAATAAAAGAGCCGAACATAGAGAATAATATTTATTCACACTATATTATTTATTCTATATATCAACATACAAGTTATTAAAAATTGATATAGGAAAAATATTTCATATAATTGGGGAGATCATATATCCATATATCTGTCCTACAACATATCCTCAGACACTATATATATGAAATATAATAAATATCTTATATTCATAGTATTGTTGTAACAATATTATGATTATCAAATAACTGATTCACACAATATAACATTTACCTCTCGATAAATATCCAAACTCACACAATATAATATTTACCTCTTGGTAAATATCTAAACTCACACAATATAATCTTTCTCTTTCAATAAATATCTAATGTAAAATCCAATGTGATAAATTAATTCTTAACATTCCCCCTTAGTTTTTACATGGTGTAAAAATATTCACACTTTCACCTGCATTATGCTCACCCCTATTTCATGCCCAAATATTTGGCTCATGAACTTGATAAAAAGAAAGAGTCACTCCTTCCGTGGTTTTAATCAGGGTTACCACAAAGCTTAACATGAACAGGAACCTCATCAATTTTCCACCTTCGATGGTTTTCTAGATCTACCACAAACTTTTTCAAGAACGATGCAATGAATTACATTGGTGTTTTTTGTCATTTCACTATGTTTTCACATCAGGCAATAATTTTTATATTTTCATGCAAATTACAATACTTGAATAGGTATGTACTTCTATTTTTATTTGCATACATATAA
>JARHVA010003555.1:507500-547500 GCA_037957365.1 Torreya grandis
CCTTGTTTTAGTCTTACAAATAATAAAAAACTCCCTAAGATAGGGGTAAATCTATAATGTATCCACCATAAATGGCCACCATGAATCAAAGACCCACTTATGCAAAGCAAGTAGGCTTGGCTAGAACAGGTCAAATTTACATATTAATCCCATAGCTACCTACCAATCCTCATTTTTAAGCACCTCTTCGAGTGACTCATCTCCAAAAGAAACTAAAGGACTGGAGTTTGTTGCTTTTATGGGCTTCACTTCTATATTTTTCATCCTCTCTAGATGAGAAGCCACTTCAATAAAGGACTTGCCATTACTCTTTTCAACCTTTCTTGACCCTGTCAAATTGAAGGTGTGCTCAGAAAAAGGTGTAACATGGCCATCATTAGCATCCATTGTCAACCTTTAAACCCTCCTCTACATATTTTTTTGTGTCTCTCATACCTATTTGAGATTATGGACTGGTTTTACCACTCATTCCCCTATAAAACCCTTTGCTTAAACCACTAACTTAGCTTCTCAAGCCTTCCCAAACCTAGAAATACCCCAAATAATGTAGACTGAGAGCCATGGCCTATTATCCGTATTCCCACCCAATTTTGAGATGTACCCTATTTCATCCCTACTTTTATTACGACCACCTTATCCTTTAACGTCACCATGCTTGTATCACCTACCAATAAACTACCTCTACTAGATCCACTTTTTACCTCCCCTGAACAAACCATAAGTCCTATTTCTATTACACCTTCCAGCTTTGACAAATCTCCCATCTTTGCTACCAAACCGATTCCCACTCGACTACAAATCCTAGTCCCTAAATCTTTGAGTAACATTGTGTAAAGAAACTACTAAATTTTGGTTTCAAATCATATACTCAATATTTTGCATTGTATAATAGATATAATAAAATATTATTAGTATATTATAAATAATAATAATTATTTATACATCTATTAAAATTATCTATAATATTATATATATCAAAATTAATATATTAATAATAAATTAGCATAGATATCTTAAATACATTTTTCTAAAATACATCAAGAGATATCAATCTTATGGTGCCTATATTGCCATGTAGGTTAGATAGGCACCTCAAGATTGATATCTCTCAATGTATTTTAGATAAATGTATTTAATTTATCTATGTTAGTAGCACCCATAGGTGTGGCATGCACATTTAAGAATAAATACAAATTAATGCATCATTTCATATTCATCAAAATAATAAATATATACCAAATTCAGTCATAATTAAAGAAAATAATTTCATATCCATCAAAATGTGAAAATAAGTATAATATATATGACATCAAACATGTAACATTATTGTAGTTATAAGGACTTGAGTCTCTCTTCCTTAGACTTTTATTTTGAAAGTTGTTTTCCTATTTTCAACTTCTCATATCTATCACATGAAAATGGAGACCAAATTATGAGTCCTTCTAGAGATTTTACACATGAGATAGTCATAAGTGCTAACCCTAGTCTTTATGAATGCCCTATATCAATTATTGATTTAGAAAGAGTCAATCCTTGTGATTTGTGTATGGATAATCCCCAAGCCAGTCTTAAAGGTAGTTTTCATGTTCATCCCCTTTGTATTGGTGTAATTGAAATTATATGTAGAGTTGCATCTGTAAATGGCATTCCAGAGTAACTATCAAATTCCTTCATAACATATGTAGGTGGCTATGGTGCAAAACTTATAGGTTTGTATATTATCATTTGAATATATCATAGATATTCATTTATAAGTCCTACTTCTATCCATAGGTTAGAGGTTATGTCACCCTTGCATCCTTAGCTATTAATAACTCCACATCCAATTCATCATTCTGACCTCTTGATGGATTGGTACTACTTGTTCTACTTGCAATGCTTTCTGTAATTAATTTTTTTAATGATTTTACTTTCATTTTATTGACTTTTCACATTAACATTTGTTACAAATAAAATAATAGAATTTTGAGAATCTTCCCTGATACTTGGGTGTAATACACTATTTTTTCTTGAAATCAATAGTTGGATGTGCATTTATAAGATTTGTGAGTAGTTGTCAAAAACTTTTCTCGTCGTCATTTTTTCCTTCTTGTGTAAAAAATACCTTTCAATCTTCCATTTCAAACTTATTCAACATCTCTCTTATGTACTTGGCTTGTGAAAAGAATATACCTTTTTTAGACTGAGTGATTTGCAATCAAAGAAAGAATGATAGTTCTCCCAGCATGGACACTTCAAATCTCTATTCATCACCTCTACAAAGCCTTTGGTCATGTTCTAATTATTTTCACCAAAGATGATGTCATCCATATAGACATATACAATTAATTAATGGTCATCTTATGAATTTATGTATAGATTACTATTTTTAACTCCTCTTTTTAATGCTTGATCTAAGAGATACCTATCCAACCTATCATACCAAGCTCTAAGAGCTTAATTTAGACCATAAAGAGTCTTTTTTAAGTTTTAAACATAGTCCTTATCACTTGATAGTGAGAAATCCTCAAGTTTCTCTATGTACACATCCTCTTCCATATTCACATTAAAAAAGGTAGATTTCAAATCCATATATTATACCTTGAACCCTTTGAATCTTGAATTTGATAGAAATAATATAATGGCCTCAAATCTTGAAACTAGTGAAAAGGTCTCCTCAAAGTCTACACCTTCAACTTGTGTATATCCCTTGCATACCAATCTATCCTTGTTATTAGTGACTTCTCCATATTCATAAAATTTATCTATAAACACCCATTTTGTGCCAATTACATTCTTATCTTTAGGCTTAGGAACTAGTTCACAAGTCTCATTCTTCTCTATTTGGTCTAACTCCTCTTTCATAAAACCTATCCAAAAAATTTATTTATTTGCTTTTATAGTATTTTTATGTTCAATATTAGATAATAGAGCAATATTCTCTTGATTTAGATTATTTACCATTCTTCTCCTTGTTTGCATAATTGCATTCTTGTTTCCAATGATTTGAGATCAAGATGATCTATTTGAATATGCCTTGAGGTTATTTTTGAGTATTGTCTTTCATTAACTTCTTCTTATTCCTCATCAACCTCTATAGTATCCTCTTCATTCTTGAATTCTAGATTATCTAAATTATCCATTGACTATGCATGTGATTTTCTTAACTCATCAATATTCACATTAATGCTTTGTACTATCTTTTGTAAACTCTTTTTATAACATATATATACTTAGTTCATTGATCAATATCCTAAGAATATACCTTCATCAGATCTGAAGTCAAAATTTACTAAGTCTTTATCATCTTTTTTGATGAGACATTTGCTCCCAAACACTCTAAAGTGTTCCACATTAGTAGGTTCACCTTTTCACATTAAAAATGAGTCTTCTTTCCATTAGAACTTAATTCTCATCTATTAAAAATGTAGACTAAAGTGCTTACTACCTATCTCCAATATCCATTAGATAATATAGACTCATTTATCATAGTTATATCCATCTCTTTAATTATTCTATTCTTTCTTTCCACTACCCCATTCTTCTAAGGTGTTCTAGATAATGATAATTATCTCCTTATTCCATGAACCTCATATAGGTCATAAACTTCATTGGATCAAAACACTCCTCCTCTATCAGATCTTGTACACTTGATATTCCCATTATTCTCATTATCAACAAGAGCCTTTAATTCTTAAAATTTGTCAAGGGATTCTAACATTTCTTTCAAGAATGATACCCAAGTCATTCATATGTATTCATCTATAAGTAACATGAAATAGCTATATCCTTGAATTATTTGAATTATTTTAGGCCCAAAGAGATAAGTGTGTATTAACTCTAGGTTATTCTTTGAACTTGAACCTTCTTCTAGTCTACTTACCATGTTGACATGCCTTGTGAAGTATATTTATAGGTTTGATCTTAGGCATGTTCTTCATAGACTTCTTAGTGCTTATCTTGACCATATTGTAAAATTTTAGGTGACCTAACCTTCTATGATATATCCAATTTTCATCCATCCTTCTCATAGATAATCTCTCCTTTTTGATCTCATTAAGACATATAGATTATTCTTAGTCCTCTTAACATTGACAATTAGCCTTGCCGATTTGGATCTCCTTATCTCACACACTCTATCATGAAAGGTTAGTGTGTGTCCTTGATTATACGTTTGACACATTTTGTGTCTTGCTCTTCCCATTGTCCAAACTCAAGATATCTTTGCCAACTATATTGGTAATTATGTTGTCTCCAAACCTCACTATTCTTACAACATTCTTCTTCAATGATATGAATTTATTTTTTGTCTCCTATCATGTGGATTGAGAAAGCACTGTTTATATACCATTTCACGCCTTCATCTTTAATGTGAAAGGTAGTCTAATATAGCATATAATCTAATTTAGTCCTTTTTTCCTACTTAGCAAATAGTCCATCTTGACTCTTTAGCTTAATATGATCAATCTTAACTTGTTTTGGATTCCATACTAATGTTTGACCATTTTCATCAACTCTAGCAGTGTCATATATCTTATTTAATCTTAAATGCCTTATAACTATATTATAATACAATATTTTAATGTGTCCTATATTATGATAACTATAACAGACAACATTTCTATACTTACCTCTTGATTGATAACTCCTTTTCCCATGGTCCCATGATAAGTTATCCCTTATCACACTGGGATGTTTGATTGATATTTTCATGTTGGTACTCTTGAATTTTCCTAAATTCTCACACTCTTTCTCTAAATTTTTCATCTTGTCTATGAGATTCTCATGCTCAACCTTCAAGGAATCTATCTCTATTTTGAACTGGTCGTATTCATCTTTCTTTGATTTATACCTTGTATTGACATCTTCTAACTAATTCTTGAGATCCTTGATAATCTTCTTTTGATGCTTCAAATCATCAAGGGAACTTATGAGCTCACCCTCAAGGTCTACTTTAGATTTTCCTTCTTCACTTTCATAATATAATTCTTCATCATACATATTATCTTTTTCTTTTTGATCACTAGACATCTTGTGCTTCTTATAAACACCTTCAAGATTTTAGACTTGATTTAAAGGATCAGGATCTGATACTAGTTATTTGAAGAAAAATAAATAAGAGGGGAGAGGGTGTGAATCAGTGTCTTCAAAATATTCATTCACTTCTACTTAATCATACATGAACCATTCATACAAACATGAACATCTAGTAAAGCATATGCAACCATACAAGATCATGAAACACATTTAATATTTTAGAAACACTCAAGGTCAATAAAACCAACTAATATTTGTAAATGGAATACAATACTATAATACAAGAACCAATCTTTAGTGAATAACCAACTCTACATGGAACACCAACCCAAACTATTTAGTCACCCACTCAATTAAGCTTAGGCAAGCACTAACCTATAACGAGGCACCAACCCCCTAGATTGATTAGTACCTACTCAGCTAATTGAAAATTTTTAATACCTTCATAAATACTTGTTTCTCACACAATATCTAATAATTAACTTATTTACCTCTTCTCACTCTTCTATCCCTCTCAAATTGCCTTCTAAGCTTATTTGCTCAATTAGGTCATTTCAAGATAGATTAGGTCATATGAATTTGATATTCATCTATATAACCCTTTTTATATCTTTATGATAGTTTATATATACCCGTATGATTATATAAAAGACCTCCTTAATCTCTTCAAGGTTTTATTTCCTTCGCTTGCACTAACACACTCTATAACTTGTTAATTAGGCCTTGTTCTTAGATAATCCTCTAGCTCACACACCTATTGCTCATCAATACACACCTGAATTACCATTAAAATAGGTCTTATAACAAATTTAATAAATTAATCGTTTGTTATAATAGGTCATCTACAACTTCAAATACCAAAACCTCTTTTAGGCCTTATGGAGACTTAATTCAATTAGGACTTCATTAATAAACGTTACACTTTGATCTCCTTGAAATGATTTAAAACATCACATACAATAGGAAAAATTTATATGCCACTTAAATTTACCCATAAAAATATCATCTTACCAACCACCACTTGAAGCACACCATTAGTACTGTTTCCGTTAGGTCTTCACATAGATAAAAAGGCCTATCTTAAATAACTAAAGATAAAACTATATTTAGCCACACAAACATGATAATAAATCATATACAAAGACCTCCAAGACCTAATAAAATTAATTAAGTGTATTATAATTCATCACAGAGGGAATAGAGCCTCAAAAACATCTCTATAACTCACTCACTCAGAACTTATAGTTTTCCTCAAAGACTAGTCATGGTGACTCAAACCTCCAACACCTATATAGACATATTCATTAACTTATGATAAATGTAGATTATATTTTGAGATCATTATTTAATTCTTAGATATAAATATAATATATTTAAAATTAAAATATTGGTCTTGCATACATATCTCATGACCTTATAACTCATTGTCTCATTTGAACTAGACAGGTCAACTTGTGAGCAAAAATTTCACTATATTCACTGATTTATAAAACATATACCAAAAATTAAAAAGTCTTAAAATTACTTTAAAACATCTTCATTTACATGTTTTCATCAATATATCATGATAATATATTCCTATTCATCTTCTCACTACTGCTTGGGTTTCTCACTATTCGCACCATTAACCCTATTAGTGACTAGTTAACTTGGATGACCTGTTTAGCATAATTGAGAGATATAACCTGTCCAAAAACCTTTATGGATAATTAAAATTAGTCTCAAACTTCATCTTCCATCCATTTTCATATTTTGACTTGGTTAAATATGACTGCTACAATAAAACTCTATGAAATTAGCACATTCTTGTAGGATCTACTCACACACTTGACAACTCAATCATACCTAGAGGTGCATGGAATATTAGATTATAAAATATTCATACAATCTATTATGATAAATTTGTATCAAAATTTTCAACATCAGGTTCTTATAAGGGTTCTAAGAGGGTTTAAACATGTTTCCATTCTTAACAATCCTTCAAAAATCATAACCCCTCAATTAAAAAACAAATGCCTAGAATTTTGATCAAGTAACATTCCCCATCTATAATTAATACCTTATGTTACTATGGAAAGTATATATGAGATAATGATCACAATAAAATCCTTCTTAGGTTGATAACCCTTCATTATGTGCACTTGAGAGACCTAAAAACACTTTTTATTGTCTTAACCTTCAAAATTTGACTTAAATTTAATTAATACACTTGGGACAACGTATCATACATCTAAAAAAACTCACTTGTGCATACTTGCCTTGGAAATTAAACCTCATTCCTTGTTAGGCTATGCTCTCACCAGATTGATTTTTACACCTGAGTTTTCACACCTCATTAGGCCTTGAAATTAACTTCAAACCTCTTTTCAAGCTCTAAATACTTCACCCACATGCTCAGACAATGTCAAAAATATTTCTAAAACCTTATATCATCATTCTATCATAACTATTTTTAGACATGACTAGGCATCCTATGAACATACCTTCTCAAGACATTATTAGGCTCAAGCACTTGACAATTTTTACAACAAGGATCTTTCATGCTGATCTTTAAATCACTCATGAAGACATAAGAATAAATACCAATTATATCTTACATTCTTAGAATCATTGCAACATTGATTAATATTCTCTTCACATAGCTACACTCTTTAATGACCTCGTGAAGACCTATGACCTCATGACGATGCCAACTAACCTTCAAAACTTTATCTTGTTACAAAATAACACTTTTTAGAGCATCACTTAGTCGTGAATAACAATTATAGCTACATACATCAACCTTCATAAGCACCTTTGACATTAATCTTCAAAAAATCATCTTTGGGACAACAAAGACAATCGATTACAATAACAATGATATAAATGGTATTTTATTTCTTGATTTGATTCCCATGTCATGAAGGGTCTCTACTACCTCTGAAATGTATATGGTTCCTTTGTATCCTATGGAATCTCTTAGAGGTATAGTTCCTATCATATTCTTGTTAGTCTATTGTATAATCCTATTGTCCCTTTTTATTTTTTACCACTATGTATTTTCCATCTCATTTGTTGTTGCATCTCTCTATAATGTTCCAAAATTATCTTTTCCTTATGTTTCTTTATTTAATTAATCTTTTAGTTCTAGGTTCAAGTTCCTTACATCTACCTCATTCAAAATTATTTTCCTACATCTCTATGGTTCCCTTAGAAGACTACTCCATATTGGTTTATATTGGTACCATGGCCTTATCAACAACAAAAATTTTAAATAATATAGGAAGTTTCTAAAATAATTTACTCTATATTCCTCTTACAAGTAAAACATGCGTAACCTCAAATGTACTATATCCTTGGATAACAAATTTAGTGATTTATCTATCAAATGTAGCATTCATCTAGTGATCAATTATATGGGTCCAATTGGTATCTAAGTTTCACAATATTTAAAATTTATATTCATTCAAAATAAATTACCCATTTTATCTTGGTCTAAATCAATAATAGTCAAATCTTGAAAAACCAAGTAGTTAAGCATTCATGTAATTCACATAAAATAATTTCATAGATATTACTATATGCTCTAGAACTATGATTTATTTACTAGAGCCTCATATTCTTCAATCTTATTCTTCTTTGAAAATTTTTAGTCTTTCATCTAACCAAAATTCTAGTTCTCTTGTATTGGGAAACCATATTAACTTATTCACTTGTTTCTACACTCACTACACTAGTGTTAGTAGAGTTCCTAGATTTCTTCATCTAAACATGCTAATTTTTTTCGTGTGATCTTAGTTACAGGTTTAGAATATTTAAATGGAATTATGGTGATTAGAATCATTATTTATTATTATACATTCAATTATACATAATTATTTAACAAAGATCATATGCTTTTTATATTAACACTCAAATTCTAACAAATAGGGAAAACTCATGTAAACAAAAAAATACAAAGCACTTTCAATGGAATTGTCTTGATATTTATATCATTATTTTTATATGAAAATTCAACCATCTCTTATTTCACATTACAAATATTTATAGTAGTATGATGACAATATATTGTTTCACATTCTTGACCTTTCTATTCTAGTACATAAAGAGTCTTTCCATCTTCTATAGTTTTTTGATATTAAACCAAAATTAAAACTACACACAAAATATTAAATATCACACATTTTCCATTTATACATTAATCTTGTGATTTTACACTTCATAATCTATTACCCATAGGAACCAATCCACAAAATATAAGGTCCTCTTGATTTTTTTTGTTTTCATTACATCATTTACATCTTTCAACCATGTCTTTTTAGTGACTTATGTTTAACTTGGCCATAGTGAATAATAACTCAAATGATTTCATGGTGATCTTTGTTTCTAACAATAACTCATGGTACACTTTATGTATATATATGTGGGTATATTTGAAGAAAATAATGGATATGAATTTTTTTAAAATAATGATTTCATATGAGATATAATCCTATTATTGGTATATGTATGGAACTCAATTTTAAGAGATTGATGATAACTTTCATAGATGCTAAAGACAAAACTAGTTAACATTGTGAATAGAATAAGCTACATAATTTAGCTTCAAATAAATCACAAGATGCTCTTAAATTTGTAAAAAATAATTAATAATGGTGAATCTATATAATTCAAAAATAAATGCATCACATAAAAAATCCCTAACATCACTAGGAGTAGCCTTGAATTTGGAGATTCCCTTCAAAACTCAATGTACGTTATATTGCTCACCTAGATTGTATATTTTTTCTCTAATATTTTTTTTTATAGATTTAAATATAAAATATTTATCAAAATTCAATATTATATACATTTCTAAATTCAAAATTTATCTCCTATATAATATATGTTATAATCTATCACCCCAAACCCCTCTACTAAACACAGGTGAATTGTTCAAAAAAATCATACAACTCACTAATTCTAAAAACTCATTAATAAAATTATGTCATGAACTAATAATACTAACATAATAAATACTATCAATAGCCATCCAAGGTGGGAAACCTTATTGGGGTAGAATTTTCTTGGTATGCTTCGATTTTGGATCATAATATCTTTATGTAAAGCTTGGCTTATTATCTATAAGTTCATAAAACATTACACATGTAATGATATTTTATGAGCTTCAACAATCATTCAGAGTACTCAGAATTTGTTAATTTTTCTACTCTAATTTATTTTGTTGAATAATAAAAAAATAAAATATAAAACATTACTCTTATGAAGTGGTTCTAAATAATTTTTAGGGTCATATTTGGTAAATTTTATCCAATGTGAGTTTCAAAAATATTGTATTGTTTAGTGTAATGCATGTTAATGTTTATTATATGGATTGAAATGTAATAATTCATGTTGAAATAAGGTACTAAATATCTTCTATCATAGGTAAAGGGAGAAATATATACACATCAAGCGTTACTATAATTTCATAAAACCTTATCTTGAAAGAGGTTCTAACATTTTACAATTTTTCATTGGAAACATATATTTGAACATGTTTTATGATGATAATTACATATATAAAACAAAATTCATGTGATAGAATTAAAATATGTATATCTAAACACTTTAAAAGACAATACAATAGATTAATCACATCAAAAATTTCTATTAAATAGGAAAATATGCCTATTGGTAATAAGAGATGTATTGTACATAGATAAAATATTTTAAAATAATTTTACTAATAATTAATATAAACAAAACTCTAATGAAAGGTGTATAAAAAGGAAAATATAACTGACCTATTAATTAATCCTAGCTCAAAGAAGATAAATCCTACTTACACTTCTTATTATTGATACATTACATATTGGAGGTAATGATCAAGATAGATCTACTAGATCTAATTAAGGGATCTCTTACCATAATAAAATCACTAGAGAGGGTTCTAAATTCTCTAGTCAAGAGACACTATGTAATAACCTTATCTAGGTCATATGTTTTCATATTCAAAAGCTATATACAATTGCAAAGTAAAATCTAATCTAGTGTTCACACAATATTTTAGCACAAAGTGGCGGTAATAAACATCAAAAGTAAGCATGCATAGAAGATTTATACTCAAATTAATGTATAGGAAATCATAATTCATGGAAGATAAGTACAAATGCAAATATATCTACTATTATAAATGAGGAACAAAGTTAGGAATAATGACCTTTTAAGAAGAACATGTTGAGCCTCAATCTCTCCCTTAACCAAGGTGTTTTGGAATAGGTGGTTATGCTATGTAATGATAATAATGATATATCAATTCTAGGATTAAAAACTTATATATGCATCGAAATAACTTCTCCACAAAGCAAGATCCATATCTCCAAATAAAGTATTAAAACCCTAAGCTATGCTCCTCAAAGAGAATGGTGGATAAATAGATGTCCAATATAATTCTTCTTCTTTTCTTTCTCCTAAATTTCAAAAATATATGTGTATATATAGATGAATCTAAAACTAAACATTTTAAAAATTTTACCCAATAGGGTCATCCTAATTTGACTCTATATCACTAAACCTTTCTTCCCAATCTAGGTTGACCAAGACCCATAATGTGATTTTACCAATTTTAATATAAGATCAACCTTTGTTGATAGTGTACTATAAACTATTAAAAGTTGTTTTAGTCTTAGCAAGGGGATAATTAAGGAGGTGAATTTATCAGAGGAGCGTGTAAGAGAGGATGCAAGGCTTAGGTAAGTACGTAGTATAAGGTTATATAGTTTGAAAGAGGTAGTATATGGGACAACAATCTTATGAAGTACCAATGGTCTACTCACCCCTATCCTAGTACACCATTTAAGGCATGCACTTAGAGAGATTGAGACATGATGGGTCATTATAAGATAAAAAACACTAGTAATTGATAGAGTTGATAAAAATCATGTATATACATATGCCTCACACAAATCTCATCACATGTCATGTATGTGAAACATGGGATGATGCTTTAGGAAAAGAACATAACAACATATAATGTTGAAGCTAAATAAATTATAATAAGAAGCAAATAAGATAAACGAAAGGATATAATTTAAAAACATATACATTTACTAACCTTCATGTTATAGATAAAAAATGAAGTAAAAAAATGTGAAGGAGACCAATGTAGAGAATATTAGGTAAACTTGAAAAAATAAGCAAAAAGGAGAAAAAATCATTTAAAAAAAAATTAAATATACATGTAATATACGAAAAGATTCTCTACAACATCAAGATTCTATAAAATCTTAAATTTTAGAAAAATCGTTAGTAAAAACAAAGATATAATTGAAAAATAGAATCTAGTTGTAAATATTTGACAGATAAATAATTTGGAATAGTAAATATAAATAATGTGAAAATAAATTCATTTATTATTTTTACTATTCTAAGAAAATATTTCTCTAAGAGACCTAGTTTGAGTCTAGAGATCGACCATGTGAGGAGATAATAGATATGATGTAGAGGATGTGTAGCAGCCGAAAATAGTGCAACACATGTAAGAAAACATGATTTTCAAATTTTTGAATAATTTTTATTTGAAATTAAACTAAATATAGAAAAGTGACTGGTAGGCAAATCTAGACGCTGAAACTAAACGTAGAAAAGTATATTTTAGTAAGACAAAAATTAGATAAATGAAATGACAGAATTGAAGAAAAACATACCTTTACTTACCTTAGTGTTGTAGATAAGAAATGAAGTGAAAGAATTATAAAGGTATCAAATTTAGGGAATATTAGGCGAATCTATAAAAATTAGTGAAAAGGAGAAAAAATTGAATTTGTCACAAAATATACATGTAATATATTAATAGGTTCTCTATGACATCAAGATTTCATAACATATTAAGGTTAAAAAAAGATTTAATATAAACAAATATATGTTTAAAAATGAAATTTGGTTGTAAATATTTGACAGGTAAATACTTTGAAATAGTAAATATAAATAGTGTGAAAATCAATTCATTTGTTATTTTTACTATTATAAGAAAATAGTGCTTTGAGAGACCTAGCTTGAGTCTAAATATTGACCATGTGAGGATACAATAGTTACAACGTGGAGGATTCATAGTGGCTAAAACTAGTGCAACATAGGTAAGAAAACATAAATTTCAAAATTTTAAACAATTTTTATTTAAAATTGAATTAAATATAGAAAAGTGAATGGTAGTCAACATGTAGACATTGAAAATAACCCTAGAATTTTTTTAGGTAAATTAGGGATACAATGGGGTACTGGGTCAATCAAACCAATAAATGCTTAAGTCATTTATGGTAAATGGTCAAAAAGTCACCATAGACAAAGAATGAAATTGATCTTGTTGACTTAGTTTTTAAGGCAAGAGGAAAATAGAGGGCTAATTATGTAGCAATGGACTGACATAATATTACTGAAGGTGGTTGATTGTATAGTAGTGAGATGACATAGTTTGGATTATGGAGATGGATGACATAGTACCCTTTAGTCGATGTAGTTAGGTATATGTGTCTGATATAGTTTGTTAAAGGTGGATGATTGTATATTAGAGGGTTAAGGAAGTATGCTAAAGCTAAGAAAAAGACCAATTTAGTATCAAATAAGCCAATACAATCTGAAAGAAAAGGTCTAACTATGTACTAGTGGGTCGATGTAGTATAACAAGACTTTAATAGGGCTGATTTAGTATCAAATGGGTCAATGGATTAGAAATATAAGAAACTAAATCAAAACAATTTAGTGGATTAGTTAATTTATAAATTTTTAAAAATGTATTTTAATCATTATGACATCGATAAATAATAGATCAATTAGAGTGGTTCCTGGTACATGTATCATGGATAATAGATCAATTAGAGTGGTTAGTTTATATTAATATAGATTGATTGTTACCTTAGGCTTTGGTAACATTATGGAGATGAGACATATCCATCTAAGTGTTGATCTCATTGTCATGTTCCTAGGAGCATGGGAATAGTTGACAAAACTTTCTAGGGGGAGGTGGAGAGGGACACCATTGAGATGGTAATTAATCTAGAGGACATCCATACATTGCTTATAATTTTGATGGATAGGACACCAATGATCACATATACACTAGAGTTAGAGGATGAGAGAGAGATAGAGCCTTAGCTTAGTGGGATACATGATCAGATATGATCTACCCTAGATTATGGGTTAGCATATTCAATGTATATCTTATGGCCATTACATACATCTAAAAGGTAGTGATAAAACATATGACAACATAAGTGTTATGTCATAATTTATACGGTAAGGTATCATTATATGCGATAGCCTTATAGATTGTATATATATATGTATATGTATATATATATATATAGATATATATATACATATATATATACATACATATATACATACATATACATACATATATATATATGTGTGTGTGTGTGTGTGTGTGTGTGTGTGTGTGTGTCTGTGTGTGTGTGTGTGTGTGTGTTTTGTGTGTGTGTGTGTGTGTGTGTGTGTGTGTGTGTGTGTGTGTGTGTGTGTGTGTGTGGTGTGTGTGTGTGTGTGTGTGCGTGCGTGCGTGCATGCGTGCATGCGTGCACGCATGATCTAATGCTTATTTGACTTTTGGTTCTATAGATCCTACAACAAAGAAGGTTAAAATGGGGAGCCCTAGTGATGGCTACACATCATAACATTTTGGATTGGGTGTTATCACCATACAGCCTACAACATTAGATTATCTTATAGATTCATTTTCCCTAACCTAAGTAGGATGGTTCCTAGTAGTGGGATAGGCTATAAGGAAGATACATGCATGCAATGACAACTTACAACCACGATTAGGGGTTGTAGATGGAGAGGCACAGGCCTGGAAAACCCTAGTATATAAGAGAGTCATGCACATGGAAAGTACCATCAGCTAGGATAGGTCTAGGACTAAGTGGATAATCTATAGGTAAATATTACTAACTTGAGATCCTAGACTCCCTGTTTACATGAATAAATAGGTAGCATGACTAAGCCATAAAAAAGATGGTATGA
Organism: Torreya grandis; assembly: GCA_037957365.1. Lineage (NCBI taxonomy): Eukaryota > Viridiplantae > Streptophyta > Pinopsida > Cupressales > Taxaceae > Torreya > Torreya grandis. The sequence goes on from JARHVA010003555.1 coordinate 522,516, forward strand.
AGCATAACTTTATATTTATATCTATTTTATTTTATACTTGATATTGTATAAAATACATTTTTATGTGTGTGTGTGGGGGGAGGCGGGGGGGGGGGGTGGGGGTGGGGGTGGGGGATGGCGAGGGGGGTTATTGCTGATAGTTTCATTGCTATCATCAGTTGTACTTGGATTTGGATGTGGATGCATAGATATATTTCCTTTTTAGTATAGGTATTTAACTTTGATTGTATATGTTATGGGAAATATGTGATGTATGTTTTATTTTCTATCATTATGAAATAAACATGTATGGTTAAAAATAAAAAGACAAAAATGATTTGGAAAAAATATAAACACTCAAAACAAATGTAATACATACTATATCACAATGTGAAATGTGTAAAAATAAAAGATGGATAAATATAATAAACCAAACATCATAAAAGGTGAGATAAATTATTTTAAACCATGTAAATATTTGTACCAAATTAAAACCAATAAATATCACAATATATCACATTGGTAAGTATGAAAATATTGTAATAAAATGGAAGGCACATGAAAAATCAATTGTAGAAAAAAACAATTAAGTCAATCAAGCATATTAAATCACTTTGGTAAGTAAAAAATTAAATAAAAAATGTAAAAAGAAGCTAAATTAATCATACTCATTCAATCTGTGAAGTATAAAATTTTTAATAAAATAGTTGTAAACATACACGTAGTAAAAAATTAAGAAGATAAAAGTGAAAGGTTTATGAAGTAATCATTAAACATAAAAATTAAAAAGAAGAAAAATATGTCAATGATGTGTAAATCATAATCAAACACTACATATCTCAAATTTGACACATGTAATTTATTTGTGACCTGGGTTATCGAATATTTTGTGAGGAGGGCTTGGTCCTATCCATAGTCCTACATTGCAACTCATAAAAGGAAAACCAATAAGGTGGAAATAAGTGTTCAAATGATTTTTCAAAAGGATATTTTTAATTTGCTAATTTGTGGAGAGGGCCTTATCCTATCCATGGTTTTACATTGCAAATAATAAGGGGAACACTAATGAGGTGAATGAAAATAAGGAAATATTTTATTATGGTAATTTGTGAGGAGAGCCTAGTCATATCCATGGCCTCACACTACAACTCACAAAGGGAAATCTTAGGGGGATTGATCAATTAAAAAAATAATATTTTTCATGAAGAAATATTAGGAATGTTATAATTAAAGAGGGAATGTAAAAAACCATGACTTATGTATCTATGATAAGATATTAGCAAACATGAGGCATACTAAGTATAAATGAGAGACATTGAGAGTCTAGTTACCATCAAAATATAAAGGATACCTGCTCACAATAAGTACAAAGTTGTATAGGAAAATAGTTGAGATATTAAGATTGACTCATGCTAGATATACGAATAATAAAATTTAAATAGACCTACCTTTCCACAATGTGTTCGCCATTCTTCAGGTCCTCTTACAAAGCCACTAGTCTACTACAAAGATTAGGTTATTGTGTGAGAAAGTAGGTAGCACTATAAATAAATGTATTCTACTTTTCCAATTTACCAGCCTATTACACCCTAATAAACCTTGACTTTATCATGAGGCTAAATATGGATTTTGAGCTTTAATTAGAAATAGGAGATGTCATATGAATCACATCTTTTAGTGTGATTTGACTTTTGAATTTGTATGTTGCCTTTCGTATCATTGCCTTTGATTTAAATGATTTGGATTTCAATTTTTTTTATGGATTTTATGATTCTTCCTCCATATGTATTTGGAATAACCAACATGATTGATAGAAGTGATAACATAAATGAGACTTAGACTTTTGTTCAAGGAGGTTAAGTATCCAAAAATATGACTAACTAAACACTTAAGCTTACCTATGAACTAGTATTTAATCTCAAGTTTCAATCATATATATGTTTAATATTTGAAATGAATATAAAAGAATAAAGGCAGATCCAAACTAGATCGACAAGTAGGAGAACAATGAGATATCTTGTTTCCTGACTATTCACATGTTAAATAAAGATTGCTAAGTAGATCAAGGTTTGTATAACCAAGTCACAATAATAACTATCTGATTTTAAGTTGAGATAACATAGCAAATAATCATTATAAAATAAAATAATCCATGAAAGAAAAAGAAATTCATAGAGATAAGTATGAAATCATGGAAATAATGATAAGAATCCATAAGAAAAGATGAAAGTGAATTAAACCATATAAAACACATAAAGCATAATATAAGGATTCATGTCAAATCAATAGGTGGAACCAAATTTGACATGTAGCCGAATGATATAAGATATATAAAGGTGGATCACAAATCCAATCACAAAATCATAATGAATAAAAATGTGAAAGAATAACATGTTGTGTTCACAAATATTGATAAATTTGATTACAAATAATATCCATGACATCTAAAATTTTTCTATAAATATAGATTTTAATGATTGTCATAGTCTCCTCAATCCTCATGGAAATTTGTGCAAATACTTCTCTCTGAATTTCCTTAATAAAAAATGTAGGTGTAGATGAAGGATCATGTTCATCAGGGCTATTATGCATAGAATACTCAAGTAGAGGAATAGGTTCCAAAATAGGAATGGTATCTGTGAGATGAAAAGGAAGAACCTCTATTGGACATCAAGCCATAGGTGGGTAAGGAACCATGGATGGGTAATGAGGAACCACTAGAAAAGAAGGGGGAGCCTTCTTATATGGCAACTTGTGGAAAGAGGAATAGTTGGTGCAGGTATCGATAGAAGATGATCATAAAGGTGCTGGTAGAGAATATGACTTTGATCAAAATTTTGGGTACTGCACTAGTGCTAAAGAAAAGAAAATTATGGGTGGAAGAATGATTATTTGTCGCATGAAAGAAACAAATATACTTGTTATTATAATTTATGGGTCTACTAACAAAAGATGTATAAGTAAAAGTTAGGGGTGACTAATATAGCTAACACTCTCTAGTCTAATGACTGACAACTTTGTGGATATCATAGTAAGGTTGATTGGCCCATTTGGAAAGCATGGGATCAAGATATGGAGAAATAAAAAGTACATCACTAAGGGAATGAAGGGACAAAATATAAACTAGGCTAGGCTCATCTAAAGATAAAGTAAGAGTAGAAATAGGATGAATCTTATTTAAAGTAGAGTGAGAGTAGTAACTCGACTAGGCTCCACTAAAGGTGAGACTAGATGTGTAGAAGGATTAAGAATAGTAGTTAGAATTATTTAGGGAAACAAACTAGAAGGATCTTGGTATCTATAAAAATGGTAAGGATTGATCATGGCATAATCAACGAGTATGGTTCTAAGAGGCTCCACTGAAACTAGAGGTCTACTATATGATCATTCCATCTCAACCCTATGAAATATAGGAAGAATATTATAATTAGGCACTATGAATAAATTAATTCTATAAGACTAATGAATATACTAAAATAAAGAAGTAAAATATCCTGGAGTCTCAACATCTCTATCCTGGACAAGTCAACCTCAAAATGGGTTGTCTAAGCATACCCATCATCATAGTTGGGTGTATGCAAGTCGATGGTATATGTAAGTATGACCTTATCATCTAAACTCATATGGTGAATATAATTTTTAGTATTAGTTAATATCATAAGTATATCATTCATAAAATGTTGATGGGATTGATGTTGTAAAGAGGGAGGATGTTGGGCAATGATATGAGGAGAGAAATTAGATGTTTTGATCTTGAGGATAATCTCATCTGGCTCATCATCATTAGAATATAGGAGGTTAGGTGGTATTTTCATGATAAGTTTGGGGTGACCATTATAAGCTTGGACATAATTGATAATATAATTAAATATTTGAGATTCCCTCAATGGGATACTAGGCAAATCCCAAGTGTAGAAATTTCAAAGAGCCCACATTCTTGGAATTGTTAAAAATTCCAAGGGTTTGTCTCCTTAAATCTTATAGTAAACATAATTATGGGATAATTTAACACATTGGCATGAAGATGAAACAACAACCCTTAGATGATGAATCCAAGATCTAACAAGAAATATGTTACAAGGTATGGGAAAGTTAAAGATCATAAATTTTACATGGATGGTAATATGAGGGATGGTAATGTGAATGCACATGCAACCTAGAGGAGGCATTTGCCTTGTATTGTAGACTTGACATCTACTACATTTTGACTTGAGATTTCACATTAAGTATCTAAGAGTTTTAATAAAATCAATGTAGGTAATGTAAGTACCTCAACCTTCATCAATCAAAGCATGTTTAACTTGGATATCCCTAATTTGGATGCTAATGGATAGAGGAGGATCATCCACATGACACATAATCTCATTTGGAATTATAGAAGTGATAGGAAACTTAAGGGAAATAAAATTTTCCATTATTTCATCAACATGAATGGACATCTCTTCACATTATTTAAGGATACTATCTTTTAACCTAGAGAAGATAGATTCACATCCTATGAGAGGAGGATGAGGGATATTCATTTCAAAAAATAATTGAATTAGATAGTTTTAGAGATTGGTGGAAGTCCACATCAATTTTAGGAAAGGTATTTGAGATGGAAGATGAGAAAGTTCTGAAATGGCATCCCATTCATCATATCCCATAGGGATATTACCATAATGACACATAATGTTGAAAGAGATCCTATGAAGGAGGGTTGGAAGTAAAATCAAACTTGTGTTGGTAAGATGTAATTGTTTTAGGTTGACAATAAATACGCTGATTGACTATAGATTTTGTGATGGTTGATGAGATATTTCTTATGGTTGGTTTGAAGAAATACTATTAGAATGTTGAGGAATATTGTCTATAGGTATTGATGTTGGAGGAATAATAGAGATAATGTGAGAGGTGTGATCAAGTTGAGTTGTTCAAAGTAGTTCTTGGAAGGTGATAAGGTCCTCCTTCCCCAACTCCATTAGATGAGATGGGGAAGTGTCCTAAATAATGCTAGTCATATTTACATGTTAGTCATATTTACCAAATTTAATTAACATGTTAGTCAAATTTACCACATTTTATTCATAATTATTGAGGTCTATAATAAATTCAATATTATTTGTAGGAGTATACCTATCATTGTTATTTTGATGATTGGAAAGAGGGTCTTTATATATATCAAGATGAGCATTAGCTTGATTTAATGCTTGATTTTTATTTTGTATTTTATGGGCTTTAAAATATATGTCATATGCTTGTTGACATTTTTGAATGAGTGATTCATGGTCAAAGTTTGATCTATGAAGAAAATACATATCTATATTATGTAATTATCTACAAGTCTCATAAGCATGGCCCCAACTTGCATGAAACCAACAAAATTTGTTCAGATCATACCATGATTTCATTAGATGAGTGGGGTCAAGTTCTCATGTTAGAGGCCTTTGAAGATACTTTTGAAGCTTAGCTAAGGATAATGGTTTATGGACATTAATGTTATTTGTTTACAAATATGTAGGATTAGGAGTGTTGTTTGGAGGGGGACCATGCTCCATAGTATTATTGGGAGTGATGAATTGAATGTTGTAAATAGTGTCATAGGTATTGGTAATGCCATAATTAGTAGCATAATGATTTATTTAATGAGCATAAGAGTTCCCACGGTAGGTTAAGATGATTCAAATTGGTACATGAAAAAATATTGTTGCTTAGCTTGTCAACGACTTCTTCCAAAGTTCATAGAGAGGGAGATTCCTAAACTGATATTATAAATTAGAATATAGAGAATTTTTGAATAGGTGGAAGAGGTTATCATCTACCATATTCTAACCACATTTTTTAGACAAGTCATTTCATAATTTGATGAAAGCTTGTGCCATTTCAGTCACAAGTTGTTTAATGTTTATAAAGTGAACTACATTATTATCGACAAGATCATTAATTTAAAATTCTTAGACTAGTGAGTTATCCAAATCTTCAATACTAGTTTTAGAAAAGGTTTTTAGTTGATTTTACCAATTTAAAGAATCTTGTGATAGTATGTTAGATAAGAGTTTGGTAGAGGTAAAGGTATTAAGTTTAACCCAATATTAATAGAGATTACTATATGTTTTAAAGTGTAAAGTGGGGTTAGTAGACCCATTATAAATGATGGTAGTTATGGTGCCTCTAATGTTGATATTATAAATTCAGGGTATAAGAGGTTCATTTTGTAGATGTTTGATCTTTTTATTAATGAGGGGTGGTTGAGGAATAAGGTTACCATAAGAATCGCTAAGGGGGTGGGGTAGCATTTGGATTTTGTGCTCCCCATGAAACCTATTGGATTTGATTTTGAAGGTTAATGAAATTATTTTCATCTCCATCATTTGATTTACATTATTGGTTTGAGAAGTATGCATTTGATTGAATGTTTTTGATAAAATTTGTTGGGTTTAGGAAATATTTTCACTATTTTGCATATCAATTGATGCATTAGTATTGGTGTTAGTGGCTTGAGTTTCACTATGAGTAGTATCATGCACCTACTAATAGCATGAAAATTATTGATAGAAAAGAAAGCACTAGTATCATGGTTAGCATTAGCAGAAAAAGATGCAGTAGTGGCATGATTAGCAATGATATAAAAATATGCAGTAGTGGCATGCTTAACATTGATAGTAAAATATGCACTAATGGAATGATTAAGGAGAAGGGTCTTTGGAAAAGGCCCACTAAAAGTTAAACCTACCATGTTAGTGGATATAATTGGCATGAAATTTGAAGAAGTCATAGAATAAGATATCATGGTGTGTGAAGAAGACAAAATAGAAGGAAATTATTGAGAATGAAAGAAAAATTTTCACCTAAATCTATGAGAGAAGGTAGGGAAGGGTGAAAGACGTTCTTCTACTTGAGGACCTATCATAAGATTATAAATGTTTGAAGGGTCCTTTCCTCAACATTGAGGAGATTTATTAATGAAGAAGAGCATTTTAGGTGTGTACTCTAATTCATACTCATCTTCTAAGGAGAACAAATGATTAAGAACTAAGTATGAATGAGGAAGATTCTAATTTTTAATAGTGATGTTGACCACATGAACATTGATTTCATCTAAGGTGGAAACCACAAGATATGTCTTGGGAAACCTATTAGGATTAGTAAGGATCATCATGTTTATAAAATTTAACTCTATATTATCCTCAAATAGGAAATTCATGATGAATGAAAGAGGCTAAGAAGTTTATGGAAAAAATAATCAGTTGATAGGATATAGAATTAAATAAATTGATAGTGTTTTGTAAAATAAGGAACATGATAGGGAATAAGAGGATGTAGTTTTATAGCTTGACTATTTATTGGTAAATATGAAATAAAACATGATAATAAGATACATAGTTAGATAGGTCAAATTTGTATGTTAAAGGGAAGAACTGACCAGGCTAACAAAGATACAAAGTTAGATAGAGAAATTGTACATTCAAAGAAAGCAAAATGAATAGTCTATAAGAAGTTGTGTTGCTAGAGATGACAATGTTCTAAAAATAGATAGTTTTTGTAAGATAATATGTAATTACATAAAATGAAACATGAAAAAAATTGGATCAATGCGATTGATCCAATAAGAACACACAACACAAACCATTCACTAACGTTAACTAAAGTAGGGTTTTAAATATAAAATGTAATGATAAAAAGTAAAACAAATTTAAAATAAATTTTAAATAATTGGTTATTCCTAAATGTTTTTATGTTATAATAACATTTGAAATTAAGGTGATGAGAATTTGGATGTAAGAAGGAACTATAAATCAATCTATGGATAGTTTCAAGAAGTTTAGGCTGAATGGGATGTGTGTTAGTGATAGTATTGGCTTGGTATTGAGGCTTACCCCTCACTTCATAGTCTCATAGTAAGAAATGTGCTAGGTTATTTTCCAATATATACTATCAATCACATGTTTATTCTTGGCTAGAAAATTAAGTTAGTTTCCTCCTTGGTGATGAAACCTGAGTAGGGAGGCCTTGGAAAGAAAAATATTTAATATTTTTTATGTAAGGTGATATAGAAGTGTGTGCAAAAGTGAAAAATAGTGTGACTAAATATATTAATTAAAAACCATCTAATTAATCTATGTTTGTTAATTTAAACATGAAATAAAATGAAATGAAAAGTGAACTAATTACTAGAAAAAATAGGTTAATCCCTCGACTATAAAGAATATAGGGTCAATTCAGGTGACACCATATGTAAACAATATATAACAAAATCAACATTGCCGCTTCAATTTTGTAGAAGCAAGATCTAGAATATCAAAGTCGAACAAGTCAATTATGTTTTCTAGATAGAAGACAGGCTAAAAAACTATGTTGAGCTTGTAGACCTAGTTTGTTATAGTGTTGCAATTTTATTGACTAAAAAACTATGAGAAATGGTACTGGAAATGAAAAATTAAAATGAAAAAGAATGTAAGAATAAAATTTGGGAGTTTTGAAGATGATTTGTTTGAAATTTTTTGTGTTTCAATGCTCAAGTGTTGATTAAATATTATATGAATAGAGTTTATCAGCTTGATGAAGTTCACAAAACTTGTGTCAAAAAATATTGCAAACAAAGTCGAATGATTCAACTATATATGTAAACCTATAAGCTAAAAAGAACGATCTATGAATAGAGTTAACTATTTTTATTATGTATGCAATCTTGTAACTAAATAGGAATATTGTGTTGATTTCATCGATCTAGTCACCTATATTTGGAGAAGCCATAAATAGATAGAATGGAGTTATTATTGGGTGACTATGTTTTAAACCTGCCTACAGACTATTAAAATTATGCTTATAGATTTGATACAATACTAAAATTTTAATGCATGAAATAAAATCTACAAGAGTTTGATTCACGTTGGGTTCATCAAAATGTATACAAAGGAAAATATACCTGACCTACTAATCAAACCTAGCTTGGAGAAAATAAATCATACTTACAATTTTTATTGTTGATACATTAGATATTTGGGGTCATGACCAAAATGGATCTTCTAATCCCCTTGAATGGATATCCTACCATAATAACATCACTAGAGAGGGTTCCAAAGAATCTAGTCAAGCAACACTATAAAATAACCCTAATCAGGTCCTATGTTTTTATATTTATAGAGTATATGTAAAAATAAATTAAAATCTAATCTAGTGCTCACCAAATCTTGTGCCATAAAGTAGAGATAATAAACATGCATAAAAGATCTATATTAAAGTCAACATATAGAAAATGGTAATGCATGAGAGAGAAGTACAAATGAAAATCTATCTAATCTTACAAAGGAATAAAAAAGTTAGGAATACTTACCTTTGAAGATAATCCCACCAAGCCTCAATATCTCCTTTGACCAAGGTATTGACATGAGGTGGTTGTAGTATGTAAGGATAATAATGATAAGTCTTTTCTTGGATACAAAACTTATTTATGCATTCAAAATACTTATCCACAAGATAAGATATTTATTTTTAAATAAAGTATTTAAATCCTGAGCTATGTTCCTCAATTATAATGGTGGATAAGCAAATGTGAAATATAATTTTTATTCTTCTTCTCTTCCTCCTAAATAATGGAAATAGATGTGTATATATGGTTGAATCTAACCTAAACCTTTTTGTTTACTTGATATGATTAGCCCTATTTGATTATGTCAACCATGGTTGACCTAGACACATAACACACTTTTAGAAATTTGAATGTAGGGTCATCACAAGCTGATAGTGTGCTATAAATTGTATAGGTCAACCATGGTTGACCTAGACACATAACACACTTTTAGAAATTTGAATGTAGGGTCATCACAAGTTGATAGTGTACTATAAATTGTCAAAAAGGTTTTTAGGAATAGGAAGGGGCTAAGTAAGGCAGTGAGTTTCTTGGATCAATGTGTAAAAGAGGAGGCAAGGCTTAGGGAATTACATAGGAGAAATTTGTGTATATTGAAAGTGGTGGTATATATGACAATACTCTTACGAAGTAGCAATGGCCTTTCCACCTCTTTTCCAATGTACCCTACACTCAAAGAGATTGAGACTCGAAGGGTTCCTTCAAGAGATAGAGAATCATTAATTGATAAAATTTAAAAATATTATGTGTATACAAAAAACACCTGAATAATTATAATTTTGATAAGCACACTATAGTTTCAAAATATAATTTTAGAGATTTAAAAATAATTTAGGGCTTGCAATCAAGCAGATATAAGCATAAAATAGAATAAACTCTAGAACAATTTAAAAGATTCATTTTTTACGTTTTGAAATAAGATCTAACCTTATGAGATGAAACACATCAAACAACCTTAAGAAAAGTTAGATTTATAAAAATATGAAACAATATCTAATTCTAAAGGAGGTGTAAAAAGTCATGGACTCACAAAAATGTAATATGAATATGTGTTAAATTTCAATCAAATTGCAACACAAATATTCATAAATATTTAAATAAGACTAAACATATATAAAATAATAAATTAGACATAAATATTTTTCTAAAAGCTAGAGGAAAAAATATAAGAGTTTAGATATATATATTTTGAATATTAGATGATCTTGATTCAATCATCAAATGATAGTAGAAATAAAGATTTTGTGGCATGATAATGAGAATGTTGAATACTTGTTGTACTTTAAAATATACAATTATGCTTCTAGGTGACAAAAACATAGTGAGTACAATGCTAAGAAGTTTCAGATAAGTGCCATATCTTTGACAAATGTGCTTACCCAATCTAGGGGTAAAAGTGTTGCTTATTTTTTTTAAACTTTGCCCCAGTCACATAGAAAACATACTTCTTCTTTGTAGCCTAATTGGGTAATTAGAATTCAAAATAACATTTGAAAATGATGTGTTTTGAGCCTTTGTTACATTAAGTAGTCTTTGATTTTCCGTGATACTTCTTACGGCCCTTAACAATGTACAATATAAAAAAATTATATTCTAATAATTTTAGTAATTTAAGAATAGGTTATCTAGTACAATGTGATGTGTTGTTAAATGAATTTGAATGCTACAATAAATCTACTTGTTTGATGTTTTTAGAATACTCGTAATTGCTCAATATATTTTTTTGATAATTAATGGATGCAAAAATACACTAAAACATACATACATACATACATACATACATACATACATACATACATACATACATGACTTGAATCTAAATTAATACAAAGAAGATAATTTAACAAGTATGACTAATAAATACTTGTGGACCATTTTTAGGTGTTTATCGTAACACAAACTAAGGAATCGAGCATGTGAGATGAAAGTAAGAGATCAATAAATGAAAGGTCCCATACTAGAACTATTACATTTATAATTTTACTCACAAGAGTCCCATACACCATTAAACATTTAAAAAATATTAATCAAATATTTACACCTTAAAATAAAAAGTAATTATTATTTAGAAAGAATTTTTTTAAAGATGAAAAACAATAAAATAAACATTTATAATGTAACTTTTTTTTAATTACTAATTATAAATTTATACCTATCAAATATTTTATATAAACAATGACTTTACTCAATAACACATATTACACAATTTAAAAAATCATAATACTAACAAGAGGAAAAAAAAATAGTGTAATTTTTAAACAAAACCCTCTTAAAGATAACTAGCTAATCCCTACTGAATCTCCCTTTAAAAAAATTAATGAAAGTGCCTAGCTGCTACAAAGTAAAATTGTCAGAATCTTTATCTAAGCTCACATTGCAGACATTTTAAAAACTAGAAACAACATATTCATGTTGATCATTAGAGGTTTAACATAAAATTAAAGAAAAATTTTAACATGAAATCTTAGGTGTATCAGCGTATCTCATTTAAGGTACTCTGTTCTATACACCTAAAAATATATTCTTAACATTACTTCGTATGATGGTTTTCCATTAGAAGCAGGTGAGAAGAGATTTTGATTTTCTTTTTCTTCCATTGCCTGCTAATCTCATATCAACTCCAAAAACTCGTTAGACCCTGAACTGAGAGATTTGAAGATTCTCAACTCCCAAGTTCTTAGAATGGTTATCCCTCCTCCGCTTATTGAACTTTCCAAAATTGTATTCCATGAACTTGGGAGGATCCTTGTCACTTAACTCATCCAGAGGCTTCACCATCACATCCTATGAAGGATTAAATAAAAATGCAATTGACAAGCGTTTACGGCTATCATTCACCACCACTCTGTGCTATACGCTCTTGTACTTGTCATTGCTCCACACCTGCAATGCCAATGCCAATATGAAGGATGTTGGTTCAATCAAACCACCGTATTACTTTTATTTAAAAGATAAGTAGAAGAATTACCTATAAGCAGTCACCAACATTGACGACAAAGGAGTCTGGGAGGGGGTGGAAGGGAAACCAGTGGCCATTATCCTTTCACCTCACCTGGAGGCCTTTGACCTGGTCTTGGTAAATAAAAGTGAGCACGTCTCTGTCCTTGTGGCTGGCCAAGCCAAGTGCCAGCTCAGGTGCAGGGCACTCTATGTAACAATTCAAATGTATATGGCTCATGTCATCTCTTGAATATTCATTGACACGGTTATCAGCTAAGCCAAGGATTCACACAATTAATTGTATCAATTTAAGTGATACCTCAATCATAGCCTCCACATACGATAGGCATGCTTCTCTGCACAGTGCACAACAAAACAAATTTCGAAGTAAACTTTCACCTTTTATATATATATATATATGTATATGTATATGTATGTGTATGTGTATATATATATGTATTAATAATAATAATAATTATTATTATTATTATTATTATTATTATTATTATTATTATTTTAACTAAAAGGGTAAAAATTTATTGAAAGCAAAGAAAACTTGGAAATTACAAATCTTTGTCCTGGCTCACTAGTTGAGCCAGTTTCTAAAAATGATTCAAAGGAAGCATCCTAGGATCAAAAATACTACAAGACGGTCCGTATTCCGAGGCCCATTCGGCCAGACAGTCTACAACTCCATTCCATTCACGAGGAATGTACTGAAAAACAACGGATTCTAGGGATGTATAGAGTTGAATAATTTGTTTAGTCACAGAGGCCAAATGCCAATCCACATTAGTAGAGATCTGGCCATTGAGAAGATTGACAATTACCTGTGAATCTGCCTCACATATGATCCTTTGCCAACCCAGTTGGCAGCATTTTTGCACAGCAGTAAGAATAGCCTGGGCTTCCATAAGGTTTTTTGTATGGAAGCCGATATAATACGAAAAGACAAACTTGATCTCACCTGAACAATCCCGTGCCACTCTTCTTATGCCTGCTGCTCCAGGGTTCCCCCTAGAGGAACCGTCCGTATTTATCTTCATTACGCCTTCTGCAGGGGACATCCAATGCCCAGTCCGATTAGCAGGATGTTGGCGATGGGGGGTACAAGTCCGTCGCACAAGAGGCGCCCAAGATGGAATGCCGGTTGAAGGCGCGACCAGGCGCACGTGGATGGCAGCCTCCCCTGGGTCCAACACCCCAGCATCTTCACACCTGGTGCATAGTGTTTCTTGGACAGACTTCATAATCCGTTCCCACACAAACTTTGAGTCTAGCTAACTGTCTTGGAATAACCTTCTGTTATGCTCCAACCAGATGTTCAAAAGAATGGAGGCCCAATTAGCCACGCTTTTTGGAGAACAGGGGATTTGGCAGGTGAGTGTCCCAATCGATCCCAGAAATCAATCAGAGAGGTCGCATGCCAGCATGGGCATTCCCACAGGGTCCACCACAGGTGCCAAATTTTTCTGACAAAACAGCAATGGAAGAAGAGATGAGCAGTGTTCTCTTCGTCACCACGGCATAACAAGCACATGGATGGTCCTTGGAAGCCTTGCTTGTAGAGGTTATCCCAAGTGAGAAATCTATTATAAGTCAGAACCTAGAGGAAAAAATTGCATTTAGGCCATGAGAATGAATTCCATACACGTTTCCACCATGAGCACTACATATTATAGAAAGCTTGCCTTGTCAAAGCATGATACCCAGAAGAGACAGAGTACTATCCAGAAGGGGCGGCTCCCCAAGCTAGGACATCACTACCCTATAGTAAACTGCACCTTTTATCAGTGAGAATAAGGGACAGCTCCGACCTCTCTTCCGTCGATCCCCCCAGCGGCTAGTCTGAAGAATTTTTCCACCTGTACCCAACTGCCGTACCCAGGTTGAAAGCCTCTTTGTAATGAGCAACCGTGCTCCAACCAGCTTCAATGAAAGACTCACATAGGCCCTGTAAGTGCGAGTGAGAGGAAATGAGAGGATGCTGTCCATCCCACGGGTCACTCCAAAAGAGAGCTTTAGTACCACTATTTCAAATCCAGAAGAGACTTCATTTCACAAGATGAGCTCCGTGCTTAAGGGTATCCCACAGCATGGAGCCTCTACCTTCAATAAGCATTCTAGCAATATCTAATGGATCAATCCCGGGAAAGTATTTGTGGGAGAGGATCTTGGCCCACAAGTGAGAATGACTAGTGCACCACCTCCAGTAAAGTTTGGCAGCCAAAGCTTGGCTAGACCAGAAAGTTGAGCGCAAGCCAAGGCCATCCTCCCTCTTCGGCCGGCACACGATATCCCATTTGATCAGGCTCCAGCGAGTACCTTGCAAGTTACCATTCCAAAGGAATTTTAGTGAGAGAGCATCAAATTCTTTGAGGAAATACATTGGAGCGGCCTGCACCATGCTCCTATATATGGGGAGGGCCTGGATCACAGACTGTAGGAGAATCACCCTGCCAGCTATAGACACCCACCTATGAGTCTAGTGGTTCACTTTTTGACTTAATTTATCCAGCACATTCTACCAAAAAAGGCGTGGTTGTCTTCCCAACACAATAGGAACTCCTAAGTAAGTGAGGGGGAGATTCTGAATCTGAAACCTCAGGATAGTAGCAATCCTCCTCTGAATGGCTTCAGGAGTATGAAAGAAAAGGAGAGAGGACTTGTGATCATTAATTTTTTGTCTAGAGGCAGCAAGATAAGTATCAAGGATAAGCTAAAAGGCCTCAGCTTCCCGAATTTTGGCTCTCCCTATAAGAGCAGTGTCATCAACAAACCGGAGATGCTTCAGCACAGTCAAACCATTCCCCCATCTCCCTCCATGAAGCAAGTTTTGGGAAACTCGAGCTTTGATGAGCCATCCAAGTCCCTCGGCCAAGATAATAAATAGGTACGGAGAGAGCGGGTCCCCTTGGCGCAGACCTCTAGAAGCTCCAAATAACTCAGTAGGTTCTCCATTGATCAGGGCCGAGAAGGAGGTAGTGGTAACATAGCTCATGGTCCAGCGAATCGAATCCTGGCTAAAACCGAAGGCTAGGAGAACTTTGCGCAGAAAACCCCAATTCACCCTGTCATATGCCTTTGCCATGTCCAGCTTTATGAACATGGCATGCTACTGAGAAATGTTCATGGAATGGATAGCCTCCGCAGCCATAACAATCTCGTCTAGAATCTGCCTGCCAGCAATGAAGCCCCCTTGCTCCTCAAAAATCACTGCAGGAAGACAGGCCTTAAGTCTCTCCGCTAAGAGCTTGGTAATAATTTTATACACCACATTACAAAGTGTAATAGGTCTAAAAAGGTCTAGCCGATCAGCCTGCTCTTGCTTTGGAATAAGAACCAAGAAGGTAGCATTCAAAGCCCTAAGCATCTCCTTGCTGGAATAAGATTCCTGAATCACTGCCAACAAATCCTGCTTGATAATATCCCAAAATTCTTGGAAAAATTTTGCTGGAAAACCATCAGGGTCTCGGGCTTTACCTTTTCTTAGGCTAAAAACCACTCCTTCCAATTCTGGCATACCAATTGGTTGCATAAGAGAATTATTCATTCCCAAAGTCACAACAAATGGAATGCACTCTAAAATTATATTTTCAGCCACCTCTTCTGTGGGTGGGTCAGCCAAGAAAAAATTAGAGAAGTATCGAATAGCCTCCTTGGATATAGCTTGGGAGGAGGACAGCTGTGTCCCATCCGTGGCAATAAGGGAGTTTATGGAGTTTCTGTTGCACTTACCCTGCACGGAGTTATGGAAGAAAGCGGTGTTCCTGTCACCTTCCTAGAGCCAATCAATATGGGCCTTTTGCTTCCAATAGATTTCCTCCCGAAGTTCCCATTCCGCTAAGTCCGCAATCGCTTGTGATTCAGCAGCACGGAGATCCTCCGTCAATCTTGTGTCCCTGATTTGTCGGGTAAGGACATCCAGCTGGTTTTGTGCCTTTTCCTTCTAACCGTGAAGGTTGCCAAAACAGTATTTGTTCCAATATTTCAATTGGCGCTTGACATACTACAAATTTTTGGAGGAGTACATTGCAGTACCATACTCAGGGGCTCCCTGTCTCCACCATTGGGTCATCAGGTCATGGAGAGAAGAGTCACGCAGCCACATTAACTAAAATTTGAAAGGTGACTTCTTAGGAGTCTTAACACAATTGATGGATAGCCTGATCGGCCAATGATCAGAACCCCTCCAGTCAAGAATTTTAGACGAAATCGACATATATCCAGAAAGCCAAAAATAGGAAACAAGGAACCTGTCAAGGCGTTCAGATATGGCAGCATCTCCGCTTCTCCTATTATTCTAGGTGTAGAGGCCATTACAAGGCTTAACATCTGAGAGATGTAAGAGCTCAATGTTTTGCCAAAAGAGCTCAGAGGAGGGTCCAAGCCGCATCAAACCTCCACTCTTCTCTTCCAGGCTAAGAACTGAGTTGAAGTCCCCAGTAACCAACCATGGCAAGAAGGGGTGGTAGCCTCTGACATGCCGGATATGCTCCCATAGCCTTTGCTGGCCGAAAAAGTCAGTAGGCACATAAACCTTGGTCACCAGGATTATCTCTCCTGTTTCAGTAGAGGAGGCTACCATTGAGAGAGCTGAGATGGAAGACATCCACTGAATTAGAACAACTTTCCTGGGGTCCCATCCAATGGCTATACCCCCAGAATCCCTGATAGCACCAACACATTGCCATTAGCCACAGACCCAAATATTGGGAGCACAAGAAAACAACGAATCCAGGGAAAGCTTGGTTTCTTGGATGTAGAAAATATCTGGAGATTGATCAAAAACTAATTGATGCGAAGCTTTTTGCCTTGGGGGGATGTTCAAACCCCTCGCATTCCAAGAGAGCACAATCATGAGGAAATGTGAGGGAAGTGCTCATCCAGGGTCTTGACTACCCCTGCCTCTACTAGAAAATCACCTATAAGTTTGAGTTTATCTTGGTCCTTCCATCGGCTAGCTCTAGATGGGGCCAAAACCGAAGCTTTCTTAAATGGCCTCTACATAAGACCCAGGGCGGATGAGATGTCCTTCTCCTTACTGGGTGCCCCCTATCCTTCAATAAATTGGCCCAACGAACTTCTTTATCCTGTGGAGCTGGAAGAACCATTAGAGCACCATCCTCAGGGGTAAGAACATCCTCTGTGGTCTGCTGGACAATCATATCCTGAGTGTCATTGAGGCTATGATGTCGCTCCTCTATCTCAGACTCCCTATCTTGATCATTAAGAGGAAACCCCTCTTCAATTGCCATATTGTCAAGAGCTTCAAAATGGTTAAAACCAACATCCACACGCTGGTCTATATTTGGATGTTTCTGACCACACCCTTTAGCCCGGTGGCAAGCTGGGATGAAACCCTCCATATCTAGGCCATTTTCCTTCTCTGAACCTTGTCCCTGACTTGCCGAACTCATCTGAGCCGTTCCTTTTTCTGCTCCATCAGACTGTGCTTTACTGCTACCTGGAGATGTTGAATGTCCATTTCCTTTACCCTCATAAGTCGTCCTTGTCCCCGAGGGCCCATCAGAAGTGTTAGCGCTTTTGGGAGCATGAGGACATTGACGTTACAGATGCCCGTACACATGGCAAAACCAATAGCGGAAGGGGATAGCTTCGTAATCTAATTGTTGAAGCCAAGAAGTAGAGCCCAAGCAAATTTCCATAGTATCTGGCAAGGGGTTATTCAAATCAATATCAACACAAATACAGGCGTATGTAATTACCTTTTTGTCAAGTGATTGGTGCGCTATTGCAGTTGGCATCCCTAGCATGGCCCCGATCTGACGCAGGATGTCCTCACGCCAGAATTCTAAAGGGAGTCATGGCAGGCGAACCCACACAGGTACTCAAGAAGGAAAAACCTCAACTGAGTTAAAATCCACGTGCCACGGCTTAATAAACAGCCCAATACGATCATAAAAGTACGGACCACCTTCGAAAATTTGATTTCGATCGGCCACAGAGGAGAAATTCACCATGAAGTCGCTGTTTCCAGCTAGCATAACGTCAAAGTCACCTTCCACCTGCCAGGAGCGACGAATCCAGGCATCCAAGGCTGCCAAAGGGATTCGAATTCCTAGAAATTTACATATTAGGGCATGTGAGGATAGGTATTCCACATCCTCTTTTACAGTGTTTGGATCCAGAACAAGAACAGGTCGGTCTTGGCTACGTGGGAGGCAGCCATTAATCTTTTGAATCTTTGCCCGTTCACTAACATATAGGGTCTGTTTATTCTTGGTGTCCATTCCATGGGGGGGTACGGTCGCCGTTTTGGCCTGCATTAGATCCATTACGCCGGGTTTCCCCAAGCGCACCCTGTTCATCCGCTCTCCTCATCGCATCGTATTTCCTAAGTTGTTTAGATTCATCATTCCATCATTATTATTATTATTATTATTATTATTATTATTATTATTATTAGATAAATTCTAATAAAATACACACACACAATAATAATAATAATAATAATAATAATAATAATAATAATAATAATAATAATAATAATAATAATAATAACATAATTATTATATTAAATAAATTCTAATAAAAAACACACACACACAGATACGTGTGTGTGTGTGTGTGTGTGTCGAGAGGCTTAAGCTACAGTGGCAGTCAAGGGTGTAATAACATGAGTGGATAACTTTTTTTTTTTTTGAACTGATATATAAAAACAAATTATAGAAAAATATGTAACTAACAGACAATTATTTTTAAAAGATGTAATAAAAAGATGCGTTATTTACAAACAATTATATACATACATAAGATAAAACATTCCAAAAAAATAATATAAACACATTGTATTACAACTAGATTTGTTTATTGCTCCGACCATGGATTTTTGTATCGCGAATTTTACATTTGAATTTCTTTTGTCCCATCATTCCATCCATACTATTATTTTAACTTCATTAGAAGGATGAAGTATGTTTTAAAAATATATTATATTCTATTGAAACGTGCCTTAAATATATTAAATAATCATTAAAAATATAAAACCAAAAATAAATCGAATACATTAAATATTCTGTTGTGTTCCATTAAATATTCTGTTGTATTCTGCTGCAAAAATATTTTTTATCCATGTATTAACTTTTAATTCCACAAATAATTTTTTTTTTTTTTTTTGGGTCATTAATATATAGTAAGGAAAGTAATACATAGTTACACCTATAAAAAAAACTGTCATAATTAAGTCCATCTCTTAGAACTACCTATAATAGATAATTATGTGGCACACTATAAAACACAAGATTGATAGCATATATATAGAGCATATATAATCCACGCTAGCATATTTAATTATCATAATATATTCCTATAAATGTAGATAGATAAATATATTTTAATATGTTTATAGACATTTATAAGTGGATAGCTTAATATAGGTATTTCTTATCATATTATTTAAATATTATAATACGGTATTATTACATATGACCTTATGATATGTGTATTTTGTAATAATATAATATTTAGGTATTTTTGTTTTAGTTCTAACTATTACATATTTAGCCTTAATATATAGGCTACATCAATGTATTTAAGATATCATAAATATGGTATTTAAGTTAATAGAAAAATTTCGTAAGAGATATCTAAATATATCTATAGGCGCCAAGAGATACTTATTATAGTTAATTATATCACGTATTATATTATAGTTATATGCCTTTTTTATAGTTTATAATAATTAAGTAAATAGTATTTTATTTAAATCAAATTAGTTTAAATGCAAAGATAATTTTATTTAAATTAATTTAAATGTTAGTATTTCATAAAATATATATTGTAGTTACACTTATTTTAAAAAAAAAGTTAAAATATAAAATAATAATATAGATAATTTTATTTATATGATATTTATTATGAGATGTGTTTTATTACTTTTTATTAATAGTATTTTATTAGTAATTTTTTATATTTATAAAAAAGGTGAATTGTAGTTTTTTTTTTAATATATTGAATATTTAATGTTTTTATTTTATAGGTATGGCATGTCCACGATTAAATTTTGAAACTAAAGAGTAGCGAATATAATATCAAAGAAAATATGCTCGACAATATCAAAGATAACAATGTGAAAAAAGAACATAAAAATAAAGATGACAATGTACTGAGAATGAAAGACAAAGATGTGCAAAATGTAGGGTAGAAATACCAATTAAAGAATTGGAAGTGGAAATGAGAGAACAAGCCCAAGAAATGATGGCATATCATGCAAAAACATATCAATATGGTCAACATAAATTAAGAATAAAAATGCAAAGAGAAATGCATTTGAATCAATTCATAGAGGAAAAATGAAATTAAGAACAAGAATGTAATCGTGAAGCAGTTTGAAGACATCATCGAACGAATGTTAATGTTGATGCTAACTCTGAAGAAGTGAATTCAAAGACCATAGAATGTGTGTTAGAAATAAAATGGATGATGGTGTTGAAATTAATATACAAAATACACATGATAATAGTTGAAATATGGAGGTAGATTTAAAGACGTTACAAATGATTTTTTGCCATCATCTAGAAAAATTAGATTCCCTAAGTATGTGTTATATTTGTCAAGAAATTTACCCTAGGATAAATATGTATCAAGCACCTAAAGGTCCAATTTTCCATATATGTTGACAAGAGAAAAAAGATCATCGATTTTTAGGATCAAACAATATGGATCTTGGTCCACATCCACCAGAATTCGCATGCTTAACCCAAGTAGAAGAGATGTCCATGGCATGAGTCAATCCAGTTCGTCAAGTCACACATGAAACTAGAGGTAAATATAAATATAAAGGACATAAAATTAGTTTTCCATAAGAAGTGAAAGAAATCACTAAGGTTTTACCACATCAGATAAAAGATTTAGCAATCATTGTTGTTCAAAGAAGAAATCAACATGAAATGAATTAAAATTTAATAGTTAATAGAGAGAGAGAGAGAGTATATAGGGCACTAAAATATAAAATATAACATGGTAAGTTCTATAGAGATGTTTGGATAGATGAAAATGGACTTATCGAACTTCCACCCAATTTTGAAAAAATTACCTTTGACCAACTAAACTCTGTACATATTGAATTTGATTCACATGTGAATGAATATGTATTTTAGGGTCTGATGATGGAAATCGATGAAGTAAATATTATCAATCACACAAACTCAATGGCCTCTAAACCCCCAAATTCAATGCGAGAGATGGAATTGATCCATGCATGGGTGAATAATCCTAGTGTAGAACATAGAGATTTGATGGATTGGCTAGGAATTGGTACATCCCCTATAAATGAGTATGTCACAAAAGGGTTAATTGATATGGCCTTGCCCACATTGTTTCCAAATATAAGATGTGATTTGTTAGAACCAAGAATGAAACAAGTACATCTACATGAATATGTTAAACATTTGATTTGATATAGGGATCGCCATTCTAGATGACACCCAATATCTAGATATTACATGATGAATATGATTATGAGACATCATGTACAAAATTCATCTATAGTGTTTTTGAAAAAGAGTCTACAAGACATGCTAATCACCATCGATGAATTATGTGAGCATATAGACAGTGTGCCACACTCTTATCTAGTTGATAATTTGATGCATTTTGGTACCACATTGAGGGGTACAAGGTCTTATTGGGGAAAACTCCATGTAGAATTAGGTGACATGTTGCGTCAAATTAGAACACTAATAATTTTCTTATCATTAAGTATAGTTGATATGTATTGCCCTGATCTATGTGCACTTATGCCAAGAACACCACCAACCAATCTCCAAGAATCACAAAAATGGCGTTGACAAAATATTATTGACTATCCTCATATAGTGGCATATTACATGGACTTGAAACATATAATTTTTTAAAAGGAGATAATACGAAAAGGAATGAAAGTGAAGGATCATTGATATAGATATGAATGGCAACATAGAGGTTCATCACATCCACATTGGTCTATATGGTTTGAGGGAGAACAAAACATGGAGAAATTTGATTGGACAAATAATCATGATCTATAAAATTCTCAAAAATGCTTTGTCTCTATTGTCCATGCCTAGAATCTACGTGGTGATCAACATCAATGAAACATACATGTATGAAATCAATATTTCTCATATATAATTTATTCATAATAATTAAGTTGTCTCATACTAATAGATAAAATTTTATATATGATGTAATATAGGTATTACAAAAAAAATTATAACATCCATGTCTTCAAAATACACATCAATTGCCACAAGTGGATCTTTACCATAACTATGAAGAACTGCTCAAATGTGAATAGCATCATACAATGCGTAGAGAAGGTGCTTGCCTATTGAAGAAAAGAGGAAAGATGGTGTGTAGGTAAGATATTCATAAATTGATTTTTCTATATATAAATATATCATAATGTGCTTACATAAACTATTTTTTTTTTTCTTTTTTATAACTACAATGCACCATGGCCATTGAATATAAATGGATCAAAATTGTTGGAAGACCCAAAAATAAGAGATAAAAAATATGAGTTTGCAAGAAATGATGATCGTGTAAGTACAAAGCTTACTATAATTGTGGAGAGTAAATGTAGATTAACAACTTGGGATTTCAAAATATGTGATAATAAATTACATTGATAAATATGTGGCAAAAGCTGAGAAGAGTTTTAAAACTTATCATTAAATTCTAATGCAACTTGAAAACATTAAAACCCTGACAAATTCGTAGATAGAGCATATAAAAGACTCCTAACAAAAACCTTTGTCAAAAGAGACATTAAGGCATATGATACATGTCATATGTTTTTGGAGCTCACATTGGTAGAGAATAGTAAAGTGTTTGTCAATTTAAATGTTTCACATGAAGTGTTTAAACTAGTGACACATAGTAAAGAACCAAAAAATGATAAACATTTAAAAGCTTTCATTGATGGATACATGAATAGATGTTATGAAATAGATATTTTTTCACTTATAAAGATAGCTAGATCATGTCCATATAATCCCAAGTGAATTTAAGATAATAAATGGGAGGCTAGGAGTATGGTAACTATTATGAGAGTATTCCCAAGGTTTACTACAATGCTAGTGCAAGAATCAGAAAAATGGTTGGATTTCTATTGGTTAAAGGTATTGACTTATAAGTCATTTCATAATATAGAAAGATATATCAGACTTGATGATGATATAATATCATAAAACTGGGAGTCATTAAATTATAATCCTTGGCATGTAGAGGGGAGGACTATGGCAGATGACCATGAAAATCAAAGCAATGCTGAATGTGATGATGTTCAATATGTTCATCAAAATACAATAGAACATGAGTGGGAATTCATATCAAGGCTACATCCTGGGCAAATTATGGAAGTATTATAGTTAGATATGTTGGGTAGAAGAGATATTGATAAATAAACACCATGGAATCATGACTATAAAGGAGAAAAATACACAACTTTAGCTATAAATTTCATAAGCATAATGAAAGAATGATTTACTCATACTGAATGATATAACAAGTAATATTTCATGTGGAACCTTAGGTGCCAAACAAAAAAAGGCACTTGATATAATCATGAGACATTTTTTTTAGAATCATAATGTTGCACCAATATGCATGATAATTCAAGGAATAGTAGGAATAAGAAAATCACATCTAATTGGTGTCATTCGTGAAGCTTTTCAAAATGAATCATCAACTATGCAATGTTGTCCACTTCTATTACTTGAACTAAATAGAATTATAGTGTATAATATTGGTGCTTTGACAATATACTCAACACTATGAATCCAAATCAAAGACTTTACTAAATTAGAAGGAACAAGACTCACAAGTTTTCAAGAAGAAATGTGGAATATAAAATACATATTGATTGATAAAATGAGTATCATTTGGGATAAATGTTATAGAACATAGATGCAAGACTTCATCAAGCATTTCTAGAAAATTCAAACACATGTTTTGGAGGGAGATCAATAGTTTTAGTTGGAGATTTGGGCCACATACCTCATATGAGTGATAAAGAACCACACAATAGTAACAGACATCGAAAAATATTATGGGAAGAATTCAAAATAGTTGTCACTCTAGATAAGGTATTTAAACAAGAAGGAAAAAATGATGACCAGAAAAGGTTTTGACAACTACTCAAAAATATTAAAAATTCACATCCAACTATTGATGTCTAGAAAAAATAGTGTATTAGACCCAAGAATTAGGGAAGATTCTAAAAATGCTACTCTTTTATTTGTAACAAATGATAATGTGAAAAATCATAACAAAATGAATGTAAAATCATTAAAAAAAGTGTTTGCATAGAGCACTGCAAGTAGAACAAGTAGTATCAATCCATCAAGAGGTCAGAATGATGAATTGGATGTGGAGTTATAAATAGCCAAGGATGCAAGGGTGATTTAACCTCTAACCTATGGATAGAAGTAGGACTTATAAATGGATCTCTATGATATCTTTGAAAGATAATATACAAACTTGAAAGTTTTGCACCAGAGCCACCTACATATGTTATGATGGAATTTGATAGTTACTCTAGAATGCCATTGACAGATGCAACTCTACATATAATTCCAATTACACCAATACAAAGGGGATGAACATGAAAACTAACTTTAAGACTAGCTTGGGGATTATCCATAGACAAATCATAAGGATTGAATCTTTCTAAATCAATAATTTATGTAGGGCATACATAAAGACTAGGGT
>JARHVA010003555.1:552500-585000 GCA_037957365.1 Torreya grandis
GAGGAGATATTATAGGAGATATATATGGAGATATGATCTCCTCAATTATAGGAAATAATTTTCCTATATAACTTTGTAATACCCCATATGTTGATAGATAGAAGCAATAATATATTGTGAAGAATGGTTGTTCTCTATATTCAGATCTTTAATTCTATATTAATTTAATCAAATCTAAACCAGATTTATTATGAGGTATTAGAGCAGGTTTGGCATCAACGATGGATTTGTGAGAGCATGTGAGGGACAATTGCACTACATTTTGTCCCTAGTAATGAGAAGAAATAGTTTTGTAAAGACTTCTTTGTGTATAAGTTTAAAATAGAACATAGATTAAGGTATTTTGTGTATTATCTCTTTGGCATTAGGTGACTTGTCTACCATCATCCACCATCATGATGTAACAATCCATCTTCGTGTGGGAATACATTTTGAGTCTTATCTTTACATGCAATATTAGATAAGTATTATATTGTCAAAGGATAATTTTAGTTTAAGTGCTTCAAATGATATTATAATGGATAAGAATGCATACTCTACTAGATCTTTCTATGAGCCAAATTTGTTTTCTATTCACATTTTCTATATCTCTAGCCTCACTATGTTACAACTGTTATCTTCACCTCACCTTCCAACATTGATTTCTCTAAGCACCACCTTTTATGGATCATGTATGAAGTTATAACTTGTGGAGTTATTTGACACCCATTCATTCAAACATAATTTTATTTAAAAGTATTTGACTATTATTCCATTTTTTAAAAATCCAAACATTGAGCGAAGCTCATCAAATTCTATGGATAGAATTGTTTGACTGTTATAGAAAGATTGCATCATTGAATCATGTGTAATAAACCTAGCACTTTTAATTATTCTTATGAAAATATCCATCTTATTACAACTTAATTTTCATCTCAAGTTACACTTGCATTAGTTCTCCATGGGTGTTATATTTAAAGTTGACACATTTTTAAAAAGGTGTGAAAGTACTTGTCTCCTTCAAATCAAGCATGTGGAGTTCTATGTATATTTACATGTCTAAGTGTTTAGTTTTATATTTGCTTATAAGTTTATAGGTTTAGTTTTTACCATAATCTTTTATTATATAATTTTAGGTTGTCCTTAGTTATTTCAAAAATCAAAAATCAAAAATCAATGCGGACTTATTTTATGTTTTTAATCTTAGGTGTCAATATTGGTATTAAAGTTGTCAATGGTATTGTTTGATCCGTGATAAAAAACATTTTAAATCAAAATAAAATGATTCAAAGTGTCAAAATATTTTTTATTGGTTAGGTTTATTAAGAAAAAGTCATTTTTGTCATTGAGACCAAGTTAATGTATGTTGTCAAAGTCAATATTTGGTCATCAAAAGTTTCGAAAATGTCAAAAGAGTTTATTTTTAAATGTCTTATATTTTTCAAAGACTCAAATAAAAGGATTCATTTTAGGATGAGCCTAATGTCCTATGAAAATGTATTGTCTCACATTGTGGGGGGAAGTGCACCCAATGTGCAAAATTTTGAGCTTCAATGATATTTTTGCCGAGTGATTATCTTATTCTACTAGAGGAAGGAAAAAATAGAGGTTTAAGTTTATAGATTCTCACTTTAGTCACCAACAATAGGGATCAAATGATTTTATGACATATTATGTGGTGTGTTTTTTATAGTTTCTGTTGTATGTTTGTAAATAAGAACATAAGTACATACCTATTCATGTATTGTAATTTGTGTGAAATTATAAACATTATTCCCTAATATGAAAACATAGTGAAAGGAAAAAAAAAACCAATTTAATTCATTTCATGGATCTTGAAAAGGTTTATGGTAGATCTAGAAAACCATCAGAGGTGGTCAATTGATGAGGTTCATGCTCATGTTAAGCTTTGTGGTAACCCTAATTAAAACCATGGAAGTAATGACTCTTTCTTTGTATCAAGTTCATGAGCCAAATATTTGGGCATGAAATAGGGGTGATCATAATGCAGGTGAGAGTGTGAATGTTTTTACACCATGAAAAAACTAAGGGGAAATGTTAATAATTAGTTTATCACATTAGATATTTATTGAAAGAGAAAGACTATATTGTGTGCGTTTAGATATTTACCAAGAGGTAAATATTATATTGTGTAAGTTTGGATATTTATCAAGAGGTAAATGTTATATTATGTGAATTAGTTATTTGATAATCATGATATTGTTACAACAATATTATGAATATAAGATATTTATTATATTTCATATATATAGGGTTTGAGGATATATTGTAAGAGATATATATGGGTATATGATCCCCCAATTATAGGAAATATTTTTCCTATATAAATTTTTAATAACATGTATGTTGATATATAGAATAAATAATATAGTGTGAATAAATATTATTCTCTATGTTCAACGCTTTTATTCTATATTAATTTACTCAGATCTGAAGCAGTTCTATTAATGGAACCATCCACCCAAATAAAGGGAACACAAAGGGAATTAATGGACCATGTACCAATGAAATAATAAATCTATGGTATACTATGGAACAACCAATTCATAAAAAATTATGAAAAATAGCCCTCTCTATAATACCCCCACCTTAATAGACCACATACCAATGAAAGAATAAAGCCATGGTAAATTATGGACCACTGATTCTCAAAAGATAAAAAATAGCAATTCCCCAATCACATACCTTAATTTAAGCTATAAAAATCAAAATGTTAATGGAACACATACTAATAATTAAACAAAAGCATTATAGAGTATGATTAAGGACATGGCTAGATGCATTTAAATGATTTATCTGAATGTTTGAATATTTAATTTAATTTACATTAAAATGTCCATAAGAGGCCAATAATGGCCTATAAGACTGAAGACTATATTACATGAAATGAACACAATAAGGGAGTACTAAAATCATCTTGGAAAGATATAAAAGATAAATGAAATTAATGAGAAACAATGATTCTACTATTTGAGGGTCCTAGATATTCAAACTAGTAAAATGTGTGTTACCTTACAGATCTATACTAAGTTTTTTATGAATGTGTTATCTTGATATTTATTAAGTTTGTTACTTGAAATTATGAACTAATATGTATTAAATTATCTATGTGAAGACATCAATTTGAGTATTCTTTGATGAAGTTGAAATGTTCCACAAATAAACAAGCGTAAACATTTCTGGTCCTCATACCAAATGAAGCTCCTCAAGGATCCATGGTAACATCTAAAAATATAATGTTACTTTCCACAAATCTCATAATAGATATACCCATAAGGCACTTGAATACATAATTCTCTTCACTTTTAGGTTTAAGAAAACATAACTGGCATTCACGCTCACCTTGTGGGAGGTTATGATCAGATTCTATTCAAAGTCGATGAGAGCAAATGTGAAATTAAGATAAAGGGATCCTTAAACATGATGGAAATTTCCTCATTATGTACCCATGAATTTGATTTTTATCCTCATGAACTTAGGCATACAATTTGAAATAACAGAGAAATTTTGGTTTCAAAGGATCTTTTGGATTGAACATCATAACTTTCACATAAGATTTAATAATATTGCCATGAATATCTATATTGAATTAAAGTATAGTGAGTTAAGGATCATTAATAGAAAACCCAAGAGGAATAATTATTCATATATCAATATCCAACTTCTAGAGAAGAGACATAACTCTTGCATACCAACAAGATTTGCATCCTTTTCTAGTTAGTGGTATAGAATATTCAAGAGCCAATAATGGACACCTATTCTGACTAAAGAAAGAATTTTCCATGCATCAAATCCTATGAAATATAATTATAAAATGAAAAATTAAGGAGGTAATGATCTCAGAGGATCTATATTTTTCTCCAAAAATGAAGTCATCAAAATGCAGGTTGATCATTATCATGACAAAGATCTCATCGAGAACTTTATAGTACATATTACAGATCATAAAATGGAGCCCATATGCACAAGTTATTGCATGTTGAAGATCAAATTGGGAAAGTAAAAAATTTTGGTTTGGATGGAGCATCGAGGTGGACGATGATAAGTAGTGAGCGGAGATTGGTCTACGTGGTGGGTCCTCAAGCAACCATGTGGGTTGCCACCACTTATTATGGTCCAATATTAATTAATATTATTATGTAATTAATTAATTAACTACCAAATCCCATGTTCCATGCCACATGAATGTCATTTACACCACCTTCTACATGAGATCCATGTCATAACCAATTCTATGCCACAAATACCCCCATTCCATCCCAAACATTCCACATGATTTCTAAATGCCATTTTTTAATGACACAAATCCCACCAAAACATATGTTAATGCCAATAATTTGGAATTTTATACCATGGGATTCATGTTATTTCAAACCAAATATTCCCCCCCCCCCCCACATCCCAAATGTGGGATATATGATTTACTTAGCCCACCAAAAGCATTGGAAGTGGGATTTGAACCTTTTTATTTATGATAAAATGATAAGAGCTTGACCACTGCACCATAGAGCCTGAGAATTATATAAAGAGGATGAGTTTGTATTTGAAGGAAATTATTTTTAGTGTTATTTTGTGGAGACAAGGCATGTCTAGGAGTGGTGGAGGGACTTAGAGATTTCTAAATGCCTCAAACAACATACTTTTATTCTGACAGTAACTCCTCAATAGATTAAAGCATGCAAGATGATTTTGGTGACTCTAAAATATTTGTAAATATATGTTGAAATATTTTAAGAGGAGTGATGATGTAGGATTTCTATCCAAACTCCATTATCAAATCAAGTGTGGTATTTTTGTCAAAGTGGTCTCTTTATTTATTACACTCTTAAAATTCAATGTATTTTGGATATTTTAAAGCCAATTTTAATTTTGTAATCATTTCAAATGTCATTTTTTATTAAATTTTTATATTAAGGTTTTGATCCATTACAAGTTTATTTTCACTACTATGACACCTATTTATTTGTGATTATGGATCAAATTTTTGGTATAAGAGTGGAATTCATATTTAACAGTATGGATTGATAGTGTATGTTGACAAGGTTGAGATCTAGGTAGGTTGAATGAGAATTAGTAGAATACGATCTAGAGATTGGATCAAGAAGTACTAAGGAAATGGGAGATGACTTTAAGTCTGAATGAGATTTCTAACAATCCTTCATAGAAATGAAGGACATGGTCTAGGAAATTTACTATGAAAGATGAATTAAGATGGAGCATGATGGAGGTGGTAAAATTTTTGAGATACCTTCCTCATCTTCGAATGATGGTAAAGATAAAAAAGATGTTGAATATCTTCCTTCACTAAAGCTAGATATTAAGTTTGAATTATCGATGTTTAATAGTGAGATTAATGGAAAAAAATTGGATAACTGGATAAAGAAAATTGAATTATATTGTAGAGTCTAGAAGATTGCAGATGATGAGGCTAAAATTCACCTAGCTACTCTTCAAATGGGAGGCATAACTTTCATTTAGTGGGAGAGTAAGTTGAAATAATGTGAGACTAACACAGGGAAATTGATTATCACTTGGACTAAATTTTTTGATGTACTCAAAAAGGAATTTTATCTTTTAGGATATATGTTGCAAACCATGATAGATTATCAATATTTCAAACAAACTAAAGGCCAAAGTGTTCAATTTTATACACAGGAATTTAAGAAAAAGCATTTAATTTTGAATAATCCTCTTTATGCATAGGAAATACTACTTAGGTATATAGGTGGGTTGCATAGCTACTTGAAACACATGATTTTGGTTCTCAATCCTTGTAGTTTATATGAAGTATGTGTTAAAGCCATTCACATAGAGGCTAGAGGAAAACAGACAAAAGAATCTTTTCCTAAAGTTAAAATTAAGTGATATGAAGTTAAGCTTTCTAAAGGGCAATGTTTTGGAAAGGGTAAAAAAAATACACTATTACTATTCATAAAGAAGGAGGTAAGACATTTTGAAATCATTAAAAGAAAAATCATGATGAGTCTAAGTGTTGAAAATTACATCATGAGTTAAATCCTTTTAACATGTTTAAGAAGAAAGACAAAAAAGCCAATACAATGGTTCAGGATTTGGGTTCAAACTCTAGGGATGAAACTAAGATCACAACTATGAGTATGTATAATTATTATTCTCTTTCTATTTCTATCACCAAGTCATATAATGTTTCTTCTTCTTAAAAATAGAAATCTATGAATGATGATAAGAAAAAAATGAGTTGTTCCACATTAGGGTTGTTTCAAAAAATGCTAAGATTGACACTCTATAAATTTAGGCCTAAAAATAACTCCCCATCTAAAACCCTATCCACTTGGTTTGGTGTGTGATGATGCAAAACTCCAAGTAAGCAAAACTTAGAGATTGAAATTTTTCATTGCATCCAAATTCATAGATGAGGTTGATCTGCATGTAGTCCCTTTAGACATATTTGGGATTGTCTTAGGAAGCCCTCTTTATGATATAAATAAATATTCTATAGGGAGGAGAAAAAATACTTCCTTTTTAAGGATGGCATTAAATTTATAGTCAAAGCACATCATTCTAAGACAAGTCTTTCCTTGGTTACAGCAAGGAAAATAAAAAGACTACTCAATTCAAGAAAGAATTTTTATCTTATGTTGATTAAGTATAAGGAAAAAATAATATTCCTAGGCTATGGAAAATTGTGATCCTAAACATAAGTAAGAATTGATTGAAATCATTTCTAGTTATGATGATTTGTTAGAGGATCCCAAAGGGTTATGCCCTAAAAGGGGAGTTCAACATGAAATTCAATTATTACAGGATTCTCCTCTCCCTAACATTGGCATGTATAGGTTATCAATGGTGGAAAAAGAGGAAATTAAAAAGAAGGTAATGAAACTTTTGGAAAAGGGTGTTATTTATCCTAGTACATCTCCTATTGGTTCACCTCTCATTCTTGTGCCAAAGAAAGATGACACATGATGAATGTGTATTGATTTCCATGCTTTAAAAAAAATTACTATTAAGAATCAATAACCTCTTCCTCATATTGAGGATTTGCTAGATCAGTTAATAAAAGCTATCTATTTAACTAAGTTAGACTTGAAAAGTGGTTATCATTAGGTTAGGATTAATGATGGTGATATTTGGAAAACTACTTTTAAGATAAAATAGGGATTATTTAAGTGGCTTGTCATGCCTTTCAAGTTATGTAATGCACTGACTAAATTCATGCATTTGATGAATGATGTTTTCATGCCATTCCTTGATGATTTTTTTATAGTCTATTTAGATGATAATTTGATCTTAATTCAGTCTTGGGAAGATCATGTGATTCATTTTAGGAAAGTCATGGATGCATTGAGAAGGGAGAAACTTTATTTGAAATTGTCTAAATGTGTCTTCGGTAAGACCTCTTTGGTTTACTTGGGTTATATTTTAGGACATGGTGAATTAAAATATGATCGTGAAAAAGTGGAGGTTATAGTTAAATTCCCTAAACCCAATAATTTAACTAAGGTTAGAAGTTTTCTTGGTGCAGTACAATATTGGAGAAAATTTATTTCTAATTTCTCACTTATTACATCACCCTTGCATTCTTTGACTAGTACTAACAAGTCTTTTAGTGGGAGGCAGCAGCAAAGGGGCTTCAACACTTTGAAGACAAAGATTAGTAATGATCATATCTTGACACTTCTTAATTTGTAGCATCTATTTGAGATTGAGATGGATGAAAGTGATTATGCTATGGGATTTATTCTAATACAAGGAAAGAAGCCAATATGTTATCACTATGAGACATTCACAAGTGTGGTAAGAAACTATCTGACTTATGATAAATAATTGTATGCATTGGTTCAAAGTGTTAATAATTGGAAAAGTTACTTGATGGGCAAGGAGACAGTGATACATACAGATCATCGGCCCCTTCAGTATCTCCAGTCAAAAGCCAAGCTACAATAGTATAAGGATTTTCATTGGATGTGTTTCCTATAGTAGTTTCATCTTTTGATCAGGTATAAAAAAGGTATTTAGAATAAAGTTGTTGACATGCTTTCTAGACCTCCTATGGTAGTTACATCTATTCTTTTACAGCATAGTTCTTTGACTCATGAAAGTTATAAAGAATAGTATGTTGATGATGCTGACTTTAAGGATGTGTCTAAAGACTTGATGAGCGGTAAACATGTAGAAGAACTAGACTATCATGTGCATAAAGTAATTTGATATGATTTTGGTAAACTTTGCATTCCTCAAAATGAAAAGGGTGCACATGATTAGGGAATTACATACTTCTCTTATTTTTGGTCATTTTGGAGTTGATAAGATGGTTGCACATTTGAAAATGTATTGTTACTAGCCCCATATATAGGAAAATGTTGATAAATATATCAAGGGGTGTGTTATTTATGCCACAAGCAAACCTAGTAATAGGAAACTAGGACCTTACACTCCCTTACATGTTCCTACCCATCCCTAGGAAAACATTTTCTTGGACTTTGTAGGGGTTTGCCTATGTCATGGAGGAAACATGATTACTTGTATGTGGTAGTGGATAAATTTAGCAAGATATATGTTTTGATTCCTTTTAGTAAGTAGATTATAGGGGAAGGTATGGTAAACTTTTTCTTTTAGTATGTATGGGTTCATTTTGGTTTTCCCCTTTCTATTGTTTCTGATTGAGATTCTTGATTTCTTAGGGAATTTTGGTCAACACTATGAGAATTCATGGACACTAAGTTGAATAAGAGCACTAATTTTCATCCACAAACCAGCGGTCAGACAAAGGTTATAAACCATATAGTGGTACATTTACTTAGGAGTTATTGCAGTAAACATCCCAAGTTGTGGGATGAGCATTTATGCTATATTTACTATGCTTACAACTGTGCACTTCATTCTTCTACTATGAAATCTCCTTTTGAATTTTATTATGGATATTTTCCTAAATCTCCTCTAGATGTTTGTTATGGATAGGATTTAGCTACTGATGAACATAATGATGTTGCTAAATCCAAGAAGTTCATTCAAAAGATATAGGAGGTACACTATAATGTCTAAGATCAATTCCAGAAAAGTCAAGTAAAATACAAATTATGACATGACAAACATCATGGTCATCACCACTTTGTCATAGGTGATTTGGTATGGCTTCACATCAGCAAGGAAAGGTTGACAGGTGAAGGTAAAAAGTTGAAACCAATCTGGTATGATCCTTTTCAGATTACAAAAGATATTGGTAAGAATGCTTTCTGATTGGATTTGCCATCTTAAATGTAAATTTATTCAATTGTTAATGTGGAAAATATAAAACTATATGATTCTTTGATGACTGTAGATCATGATGAAAGTGCATCTATTCCTTCTGTTGATTATTCTAATCTTGAGTATCTAACAAAATTGCTGGAAGATACAATACTTGACAGGAAGGTTTAGACTTTGTAAAGGGGAGATATTGAATATCTTCATGTTTGTGTCAAAATGATAAACATGAAAAAGGACAAATGGATGGAAGTTGGAAGAGTGAGGGAGCAATACCCTCACCTCTTTACCAATTAATCAACTTTTGGAGGTCCAAAAACTCCTTGTGGGGAGGATTGATCTAGGAGGATCTATATTTCACTCCAAAAATGAAGTCATCAAATTAAAAGTTCATTCTTGTGATGGTGAATTTCTCATCGAGAACTTTTTGACGTATCTTATGATTCAAAAAATGGAGCCCATATACACAAGTTATCACATGTTGAATATCAAACTAGGCAAGTAAAAAAACTTAGTTTGGACAAAACATCCAGTTGGATGAAGACAAGTGGAGAGGGGAGATTGGTCCAAGTGTTGGGTCTTCAAGCCACCACTTATTATGGTCTAATTTTAATTAGTATTATTATGTAATTAATTAATTATCTAAAAAATCCCATGTTTCATGCCATATGAATGTCATTTGTACCACCTCCCATGTGACATCCACGTCATAACTAATTCCATGCCAGAAACACCCTCTTTCTATCCCACAGATTCCACATAGTTTCGACATGCCATGTTCTATTGCCACAAAGCCCACCGAAACATATGTTAATGCTAATCATTTGGAGTTTTATACCAATAATATCATGGTATTTCAACCCAATTATGCTCCCCCCCCCCACCTCCCAAATGTGGGATATAAGATTTACTTAGCCCACTAAAAGTTATGGAAGTGGGATTCAAACCTTGTTATTTGTGATAAAATGATAAGGGTTTGACTGTTTCACCATACAGCTTGAGGATTATATAAAATGATGAGTTTGTATTTGAAGGAAATGGGTTTTAGTCTTATTCTGTGGAGACAAGGCATGTATAAGAGTAGTGGAGGCACTTAGAGATTTCTAAAGGCCTCGAACAACATAGTTTTGTTTCGAGAGTATCTCTTCGACATAATAAAGCCCTCAAGATGATTTTGGTAACTCTAAAATATTTTTAAGTATATTTTACAATATTTTAATAAGAGAAATCCCCCCATTGGAGTGGATCTAATGACATAGGCTTTATAGCCAAAGTCCATTATCAAATCAAGTGTGGTATTTTTGTTGAACTAGTCTCTTTATTTATTGCACAATTAAAATTTAGTGTATTTTGGATATTTTAAATCTGATTTTAATTCTTTAATCATTTAAAATGTCAATTTTTATTAAATCATTATATTAAGGTTTTGATCCATTACAAGTGTGTTTCTGCTACTATGACACTTATTTGTTTGTGATTACAGATCAAGTAAAGACTGAACAAACCCTAAATTTTGCAAGACTAATTGTGTGATGAGTCATTCTTTTGCCTTAATTGGTATTTGATAACATGGAGATAAAGACTCTTTCTAGACATTTAAAATCATTTTATTCCATGTATGGGCCTTTAACCTCATAGCCATACAATAGTGTGTGAGTAACTATTGTACCAAAAAGTCAAATATTTGTTCAGATATCTTGAAATTGGAGCTTAAAATATTATCTTTCCAAGGATGTCAAAGTTGTATAGCATTTGCCAAGTTTTGCTTCTATTGTAGGAACGAGGGTAAAAGGCAGTCCAAAGAAAAGCCTACCTAAGCATATGTAAGAGTACACCATCTCGTCCTATTTTGCTTTGTGTGTCAAATTGATTGTAGATGATATTTTCTTGGTTACATTGAATTCCATGACTTTTATCTTTGTAAGATTTACTTCAAGACCATTCTTATCACAAAAATTACTCAATATATCAAGCTGATTTTGAAGACTTGTAATTGAGCATGAAAGTAAAATAATGTCATTTGTAAACAATAAAATAGTAATACAAATCTAAAAGAGGCTACAACCACTTGTTTCACATAAATTTATGGAGATAAGGTCCTCCAATTCATTACTATAGAGCCCAAAAAGAGTATGTGAGAGTGGAAAACCTTATTTCACACCTATGGTACTATGGATGCTATCTATAGTGCCCATTTTGATATAAACATGGCCAAAATTTTCTCATATAAAGTCATTATCAGGGTGATTACTGAATCAGAAAGACCCAAGTCTTGAAAGCTTTGAATCAAAAGATGTCTTGGAAAGTCTACAAAACAAAAATGTACCTTTTGCTTGTTAGCCTTTTCTTCCTCAATGATGGTTGAAAGAATGAATATATGGTCACTTATTCGATGATTCCTCCTTAATCCTATCCAACCTTTTTCCCTAAGTCATTTCATCTTTGTCTACACGGATATATAATCATCTAGCACTATAGCAAAAAATATAGACAAAGTAAACCCAATCATGATGATATGGTAGTTCCTTGGTTGAAGACAATCCCCAGATTTGAAGATGCGATGAATAATATGGGATGTTGAAGTAAGGGGAAGACCATGAGGAATAATAAAATTAAAAAAGATGAGAGATATGTATGGGAAGAACAATTGAGTTATGATGAAGGAATTCATCATTTAAATTTTCCACATATTGGACTTTATTAGACTTGAGTTTTAAAATGACCTTAAAGAACATCTTTCTAGTATTAAAAATTAGTTAAGTGGTTATGATTCATTTGGATGAGGGGTTGATTGGGAGCATTACAAATAGAGTTGACATATGTATACCACATATGGGTATTGGTAATGGCATAAATAATTTTTTTGGGTAAAAATAACCTCCATAATGACTTGGGATTGGATCAGATTTAATGTAGGATAGCTCTTCATTTGTTATACAAGTATTGTCATTTTTTCTTCCTAAGAATAGTTATATATAAATTTTGGACAAATTTGGCTTTGGAGGGTGTTTGGGTCGTAATACGTTTAGATAAATTATGAACATTTTTACAATGCACATGATATTAAGCATTTTAAGTGAAATGACCAAGGGCATTATGGGGTCTGGTAATATGAGTGGAGAGAGAGAAGACATTAAAGGCAACAATCATAATTTTTTGGGATAGCTTATTATCTCTCTCAATTGGGTTTAAAGTCTCATAAATTCTCATGAGGTTGGTTTTAAGAATATTAGTGTAGCTCTCGTCATATGTATGGTTGAAATGAATAGTAGTATGTTGGTGAGGGAGCCTAGGTGGAGAAGGCATACTAGGTTTGGAAGAGGTGTATGAAAAGAGAGAACAAAGTGAGGTATTTGAGGTGGGGCAGAAGTCGAAGAAAAAGATTTACATGATATAATAACGGCGAACAGTGAACAATTTCCTTCTGAAATTGAAATGCTAAGACTGTATATTCTATACTCTGGTAGGACAAAATGTAAAAATCTGTTACTCCTTGGATTGTTGCAGTGACAAAATGTCATTCACTAAACTATCGAAACTCTTGGCAGAAGATCCGCCCTCAGATACAGCGCCCTTCGCCATTTCTTTCCACTTAATCGCATTTCGCTTTTCTTCCTTAGCTGTTTCGTTTTCATGGTCATCCAGTAGATCATTAATAACCTTTCTTATTTCATGTCTGTCCGCCCCCTTGTGAATCCTGACCCCACACATGGCTTCTTCCACTATAAACTTGGCGTTAGAAGGCTGGTCGGCAGAGATGGGCCAGCAATTAAAGGGCACGCCGCAGGCAATGCCTTCCAGCAACGAGTTCCATCCGCAATGCGTAACGAATACTCCCACCGCCGGTTGAGAAAGAATGGCCAACTGATCCGTCCATTCCGTCACAATAAGTCCCCGCCGCTCCGTCCGCACGGAGAATCCTTCGGGGAGGAAGTCCGTCGGAGCACCCGGGGCTGCATCGGACGGGGGTCGCAGAACCCACACAAAAGGCTTACCGCTCAACTCCAACCCCAACGCCAGTTCGTACGTTTGCGCACAGGTAACGGAAATCTCACTTCCGAAACAGACGTACACAACCGAACCAGCGGACCGACCGTCGAACCAGCCTTATGGTTTTTATATCCCCAATATATTATTTTTGTACCTACACTCTTATCTTCTCATGCTATCATCACCATGCTTTCAATAAGAAAAATGGCAAGTTCATGCCTAGTTTCTTCATTCTATTGTACTGTTGCAACTAATGCTTCCTTCTGCTGTCTTTATCCTTCACCATGTGAATCTCATCTACTGCAACTAGGTTCTATTCATTTTCCATAATATCACCATGACAATCTCTTTCTAAGGCTCCCAATTATCCCTGTCACTATTCAGGACTCACATATATAAACTGACTATCAAATTGCTTAACTTGGTCAACCAATTGTACTTCATTTTCAAAGACATCAATGAGGCCTTCAAACTAATCTAATTCTTTTTTATCATCCTCACTATCTAGCTGGCTACAACTGTTATCTTGTTCTTTGCTCAATGTAATATCCCTTCGAATATCAAAACAAAAGCTCCAAATTGCTTCTCTGAATTTCTGCAAATTATCTTCAAATAGATGAATAAATCACAGTATAATTTCTTATTTATTTGCTCATAAGCTTTCAATAGAGATCCTCTGTCAAATATACCAAGAATATCGAAAGTTCGGCCTTATAGCCTGTATATTCCGCAAATTGGGCTGAATCTGGCACGTCTCGGCCTGCTGTGTAAAAAACACAATCGCCGACGTCGGTTATACTGCCGTCGTCGGTCGACCTGTAGTGGTCCCCTTGCCGACGTCGGTGATGAGTCGACTGATGTCGGTCTCTGTAAGTCTCTGTTCACCGATGTCGGTACCTGAACTTTCTGTAGATGCGTACGGACTTTCACAGATCTATACGGAAGTCGTACGGCCGCTGGTATTGCTCAACCTATATGCTTGATCCTGATCTGTAGGATTATGGGCTAATACAAAAGATCTATATCTGTATAATTCTGGAATCAAAACCCAAATAATGAAAATACCTGTAAACCCTCGTGATAGCTTCTGTGTGAAGTTATCTCTCAAACTTGTAAGTACATGTGATAGCTTCTAGATGAAGTTATCGCCCAATTCGGCAATAGATCGGTTGATCTTTCACAACCTCTGAATCGCTCACACTGAAGAGTTGACGTTCTTCAATGCAGTTTGGCAATAGATCAGCTGATCTTTCACAGCCTCTGAATCGCACACAATGAAGAGTTGACGTTCTCCACTGCAGATGGAATACTAGAACCCTTGGCTCAGTCTTCACAGAAGAATTTCTTAACAAGAATCAATATCAATAATCATTTCATACATACAAACTCTCTCCCATGAGAAACTCTTATACCCTTCCAAAGGTGTGCTTGCTAAAATTAGATTTCCTCAAATTAGAACTTGGGATTCTAAAATTAGAATTCCTCAAATTAGAACTTGGGCTTCTAAAATTAGAATTCCTCAAATTAGAACTTGGATCTTAAAATTAGACCAATTAATTAATAATTAATAATTAATTAATATCTAATTTAAAATTAGACCAAATAATTAATTAATTAATATCTAATTTAAAATTAGACCAAATAATTAATATTTGATTAAATCAATCAAATATTAATATCTCCCTCAATACATGTCGGATCCTCGAACCGTCTGAAGCTGGTGAATCAGGGAGTGATTTTGCACATGACCATATCAAAACAAGGGTGCTCCGCTGTATGTCAAATATCCCTAAATAATAGGAGCTCAGGCCCAATGTGTCTGAAATAACCTGAATGAGAGCCAACTATAGGAATTCTATAAATCAAAGCCAAGCCAATCTCCATCACGACCCTCTATCCATCCAATCATCCTACGAAGGTCGCATAATAGGCTAATCATCAAGCCTGTCAATGTCCACGAAAAAGGGGACATGACACTCAAATTCATCACCTCCATCTAAAGGTATTATTCATCCTCTTATTTACTTGGTTGCTCCCTTAACCAAACCTTTTTCATCTCTTTCTTGAATTGGTATCATAGCAACCTCTTCTACCTTCTTTTATTTCTCTTAGATTGCATCTTCTTTCTCTTTATCTTTAGCTTGATTGGACACTTGATTGCCCTTTTCCTCATGACCCATCCATAACATGAGTTCTTACATTCCTTTTATTTCTCTATTATAACCAGCAACTAATCCAACTGCTACCTCACTTTAATCATTTCTTTCTCCATCTCTCTTCTTGGTGTCATCCTACACCATCTTCTCTTTGTGGTACCTTCTCTGATATTTTCCCTATCTTCTTTTTTCTCTCTCTTTCTTCATCTTATTTAATATGTTTCTCAATATCTTGGTCTCACATAGACCTATACTTCTCTGACAAGCCTCATCCACTTGCCACCTCATGACCTCTCTCTTGGGTCTCTGTCAATCTCTCTTAACCTCACCTGGGTATATCTCTTCTCTTCTACTTTCTCTATGATGACTCTTTATCTATCCTCAACCTCACTTTTAATCTCACTCTCTTGAGATTTACAAAAACTCTCTAACTTCATAATAAGCCTCAATGGCTGTAGGGTTTCTTATCACACTCTACTTCATTCACATCTTAACACTTTGCATGAACAAATCAAAACATAAAATGAAAACTTATTTCAACATTTACCTTGTTTTTTTGATGACATTCTTGTTATTCTTCCCGTGAACTTGATACAGATCTGATACCAAATAATGTAGAGAAATGATTTCATTCTTTACTAACCCAAGATCTGACACCTACAAACACAAAACTCATGCCTTCATTCTATACAATCTCTTCTCTCTGTCAATTCGTAGGCATCTTTGAATCACTTGATTTTCTACCTTGGACCCTAAACACATCTCAAATTATTCCTTACATACCATTCAACTCCTCATTTCACTCATTCTCTCTCTCTCTCTCTCTTTCAACATGCATCTCACTCATTCACTCTTTCATCGTATGATATTCATTCTCAATCTCTTGTTCTTGGTATCTCATACACTATCCTTACTAGGTTACCACCTCAATATCTTTTCTATGGTTTTTGACCATTTACTCATGCCTCCACAGGCTTACTTAGACATAACTAAATTCTTGGATTTCATTCCCACCAACCATCCTTTCATTAAGACTTTTAATGCAACTTTGCTCAACTATACACTAGCCTTGTAGCATTTTTTGGGGCTATTTCCTTTTGTAAGGCCATAGTAGGTTAAATATTTGAAAAATAAATAAATATTCAACCACCTATAACCTCCTTGATCTCTCCAAAAAATTATTTTTCCAACACACCTTCTATATGCCTGATCTCACCACTAGCTAAGCCTAATTAGGCCTTTTAAGCCATTTTGTCAACATAGCCAGCTACACATAGTCTTTATGCATTTGGAACGTCCATATTAATTTTATCCATGATAAAACACATAAGACTAAAAATTTTATTTTAAATTCCATTAGTTAAAACAATATATATTCCACTTTTATTTTTCCAACCTTAGACTAGGGTTATTGAGACTGTGACAGGCCTGAGAGGGCTTAGAATGATTTTAATGGATTCTTCATTACTTTCAACACTTCTTAATACCATAAAAAAGTATGTCTGATGTTTATACACATTTAAAA
This sequence comes from Torreya grandis, assembly GCA_037957365.1. NCBI lineage: Eukaryota > Viridiplantae > Streptophyta > Pinopsida > Cupressales > Taxaceae > Torreya > Torreya grandis. The sequence continues at coordinate 569,397 of JARHVA010003555.1, forward strand.
ATCATTATATTTTCTTAATCAATGTTTCTTCATCTTCAAATCACTTCTAATCCATGACTTTCATAGTGTTTAACAACACAGTTTACCTGTAGCAAAATAATATAGGGTTCTAAGAGTATTTTATCATGTCTAAGGTTCTTATAAAATATAACTAAGGAATTTTCCCACTATATTTACTATCTATACCATCTTCACACCATAAAAAACTCCATACCATGCCTTATTCAAACATTCAAGCTAGTTATTGGACTATGTATTGAAAACATGGCACTCCCAACTGTAACCCATGTTCTAATTTGTAACAAACACTTACACATATGTAATAAGACTTGAATAAAAATATGTTTATATCTTCACAAACATATTTGACACACATTCCATGTTTGTCTTAGGCAAGTTCCTTTAACTTTGTCTCTTTTTTCCAATGAATATGCACTAAAAGCTTGTCTCAATCCTAAAGATTACTATTTCTTGCAACAAATATCAATCAAAATTCATTAAAAACATGTTGAATAATTGTAAAATATGTCATGGTAATTTCATGAAAGTTTCCTAGTTCATGGATGAAGTTCCTTAATAACCTAAGTGACAATAATAAAGTGTGTAATGTGTTTGTCCTAGTGTACTTGAAGTTGCCTTGGTTGATCTTTTATTTTGGCATGATTAGAGATGGTTAGGGATGAGTATGGTGTATTGAGAATGATAAATAATTACCATAAGAAGTTTTCAATGCTTTGATTTCTTATTTTTATGAGTTAATTCCTTTGGTAGTCCATAGTTTTTATCTAGACATTTTGAGTCTAGTGGCAGAAAACCTAAATAGGCATTTTGTTGACATCATTATTGCCACATGTCGATGAATTGGGGGGAGTTGCATATATGGTTGTCATCACATTAGTCCCTAGTTTATATTTACTAAGTTTCAATTCATGTGATGAATCACAGTCAAATATATGCAACTTCAAAGTTGGGCTCCCAAGTAGTTTGGTAGTGTTTTCCCATAGCCAAATTTGCATATATATATTAGACAAGTTGATATATATATTAGACAAGTTGATATATATATTAGACAAGTTGATATATATATATTAGACAAGTTGTGGTTAAGTGTGACCCATGTAAGATACCTAAAGGGTGAAAGCATGTATTTTGGCTCACAAGGATAAATTATGGAATTGATAATTCATTAATGTTATATAAATATTGAAACCAAATGAGATGGTTTGTAGGGGTCATGGATGCATGTGTGAGACTTGAGAGACTTGAGCAAGGCTTGTTGGTGAAGATGATAGGTAGTCTACCTGTTAGATGAGTTGATGAGTAGAACTATTTATTGACTATGTATATGACCTATAGGTCATATTTCTATTAAAAACTATTATTATTTTAATTTGAAGATATGAAAATAGGTCTAAGAGTGCATATGATGATAGTTTGAGTGAAGAAGGAGAGAGATTATGGCATGCCTATGTAAGAGACCTGTATGAGATAGAGAGGAAGTTTGTGTAGAGGTGAAAAAGTAGTGATACATAATCAAGTGTTGAAGACATCAATTCTAATGTGGAGGTGTTTACTTCATAGGAGGGTCTAAATGACTTGATCTTCCTTAAGGGCATCTGCTCCTTTAGAAACATGTGTTTCACTAAAGGCCTTTGGTCTAAATGATTTGATCAAGGTTTTTTGGTATAAAGGAGTTGACCAGTATTTTGTTTGTAATTTATTATAGGATAAGTAGTCCATGTGTTTTAGGTTTGAGAGAGGGTTTTATTCCCCATGAGGGTTTTCCTCATAAACTATGTGTTATATATTTGATCTTGTGTATGTATTGAATGAATGAGTTCTCTTGTTAATGTTGCTTGATCATGCTGATATATGTTGATTGTCTAATACGTTGAAAGGTTTGGAATTGAAATATAAATGTGTAGGCTCATTGATTCAACCCCTCCCCCCTCTTAGTGATTGTACTGCTAATAATTAGTATCAGAGCAAGGCCTTCTTGTAAGTTTAACCACTTGGAGGTGATCAAAGATACAATAGATGAAAAAGATAATGTGGCTTATCTTGAAGACAAACTAGTATGTGTTTTATTAAATGTCAATGCAAGCATGGATTATATAAAGATGCAAGGAGTTAAGGTGCAAGCATGGATGATATAAAGATGAAGGAGATAAGGTATGCTATATCTATAAGCTGCCATATATACCATAAATAAAGTAATTAATAATGTAAACCTTAAAAAAGGATTCCATTTCTATTTTCATTATAAAAAATTAGAGAATGATGGTTTGTAAAAAATTAATCACAAAGTTAAATTATATTATATAATACTAATAATATATTTTTTAAAATTTTAGATTCACATAGCATGCTAATTTCAATTATATCATAATATTAACGGTTAATCATTTTTTTAAAATTTAGATTCACATAGTAGTGAGTTATTAAATTATTACCAACTAACCTCAACATAACAACAAAAATTAGGATCCAAAGAGAATCTTTAAAATTAATATTTAGGTGTTCCCCATGCTAAAGATAAGAGTTGTGACGTGATTTTAGTATTTGGTGTTAGAAGTAATATATAGAGTTGTATTAAAAAAATTATATTGTAAATTTGGTGAAGTGTAGAAAAGTTAGGTTTGTAGATGTGTAAACCTTCAAACTACATCATTTATATTTTTGTAAAATTTGCAGATCCATTGCTTAGTCGAACATCAATTAAATATATGTGTGATTTATTTTGATTTATTTCTTTGGCATTACAAATTATGATTTAGATTTTTAAGATTTATGTGGGAATCATCTATGATCTTGGCATGTATAATAGATCCTATCATTCAGAGTCATGAAAGGACATTTTAAACATTATGTTCAGTTGTAAGGGCTAAATTTCATGGTCAACCTTGCATGTCATGCATTGAGTATTAATATGCCTCAATAATATGGACCCAAGGGGGCCTAGTGGTGATAAATAATTAGTTTGTAATCACTAGTCCAGGTTACTTTCTCATTGGGCCAATTAGAACTTTCAAGAAGTGGCCATGGGAACATATTAAGGTGGGGCCCACACTTTATCATATCAACCAAATGACACATAGCTTGGATGTTACATATCCAATTCTACTCCCATGTCCAACTTCGAGATATCCTCCATCATTAAGCCAAACATCTAAAATGATGATAATTCTATTGATGTGTTGTAAATGCAATGGCTAATGGGTTAGTTATGTCTAGTCCCACCCAAGTTCAAATCTTATTGGGTACTGGGCAACCATTTGGGGTTATCTACTGAAATCAGTGGCCAATGATAAATATTGGTTATTGGTTTCATGGTTTCAAGAGACTTGACCCTTGTTTTGTCTCATATCAATCAAAAATGTGTGTGTGTGTGTGTGTGTGTGTGTGTGTGTGTGTGCACGCGCGCGCACGCAATTAAATCTATGTATAATTTATTTTATTTCATTCTTTGGTATTATAAATTATGATTTATATTTAAATTGGTGTGAGTCTCATCTATTATTTTGAAATATGGAATAAATCCTACTGTTTAAAGTCTCGTTAGGTAACTAACCTAAACACGTCATTATCTTATTATAATTTAAGAAATATCTAACTCTCTTATATAAAATCTAATATAATCATATTAAAGTATGAGAACCGAATACAATCATTTATATGAAATAATGTATATGTAAATCACATCTCTATCTATTTAAATGCTTCTCCAAAAAAAATGTGAAGAAAGTATTATGAAAAAAAATGACACTTTATCCTTCATAAAATGACATGCACCTAATCTTAAATACCTAATTTAACTGACCTAAATATATCACCATCTTATCATAATTTTAAAAATATATAATTATTTTAATAAAAATTCTGATACAACCATTATATGAAATAAAGTACATGTAAGTCACATCCCTTTTATTTGGAATTATAAAATCTTGTTTAGCATATATTTTAGTTTGTTCTTTATAAAATTACATGCATATAATGTGTCATTAAAATTATTGAGTTTTGTGCATTTTCCATTTATCAATTTTCAATTCCATGTACATGAGACAAATTTTGGCCATAGATATATTTCATGACAAGAAGGGTGGACCCTCTACATATGAGAATAAAATAATGAAAGTGTGATGCGAAAAGTTAATATGATGGTGATTTCTTTTAACACTAATAAATGTTAAATCTATTTAAATAAATAAATTTTATCATTATATTTTAACCAATTAAAAATTTAAAAAATATTTTTTCTAGATTTTTCAATTTTAAAATATCTAAAAAATTATTATTAAAACATTAAAAGTTAAAAAATATTCAATTAGTTAAATAATTTTCAATGCAAAGTAATGAAAATAAAATAAAAGAGGTGATTCTAATATATCATTCCATAGCAGGCAATAATAAGGTTTGTAGGGGGTAACGTAAAGTTGTGAGACTTTCTTTTACCGTCGTGTGGATATTGATCATATCTCCCATGCAAGGGTTAAATTCGATGGTCAGCCCTACCCATCAAGAATTTTTTTTGTGTCAATTTTTTAATTAATATCATCTTCCATATGACATTCATTTCTCATTTTGACTTTCATAATTTTATATAGAAACTAGTTAATGCTTGTTGTTATTACCTATGTTGTAGGAAAAGAACGTTCACTATGACTACACATATTGTTTTAATGATGTTCTATCATGAAAAGGGCTTGTGCTCCTATTTTCAATATGAGGTTGGTCCAATGGAGTTGTAACAATGTATAGGAATAAAATGAATATTTTCTATTAAAATAGGATCCTTAAATTTTCATTTCAACAATAAAATCCCTAAATTAGTGGGGGCTCAAAATTTCCTTCAATAATTAAAGATTTTTTCCTGCTAATTTAAGAATTTCTTTTTAGTATGTGTGACTGATTTTTTTTTTTAAGATTTTAAAACTGAAAAAAATATAAATCATTTGTTTACATATAATTCTCAAAATATCTCTTAAAATTTCTCAACATAATAAATAAATAAATAAATAAATCCATGAAATTTCTATACTAAAAAGCTACTAAATTATCTTAGCAATACAGGGCGAATAACATAGAGCATTAAATTAAACGTGATCTATCCATAACAATATAGTCTATTGAATTTAGTATAGAGTCCCTGAATTTGAACTCCAACACCTTCTAAGGCTATTGCAATTCCAATCTCATAAGGATCTTCTACATAAACATATCCTCTGTAAAGATCTCCTATAGAGACTAGGTTTCTAGAATACTGCTCTAACATTTTCCCATGCTCAATATTCTCCATGAAAAAATCACAGGAGGAACAAAAATCCACATCTTGCAATGTAAAATACAACATCTGTAGCACTAATACACTAGTTTCAAATTAAGATGTTGTAACCCAATGGTTTATAAGTGCTTTGCCTTATCCTTATATGTGTAGTAATTTTTTGTGAACTAGGTATGGCGCAAAACATCCCTCAAGAAGCTGAAGCATTGGTTTTGAAAGAGGGAAATGATCAGAGTTATGGTCAATATGAGCTTCCATAGATCATTCGAGAAAAGGGAGTAGGGATTTCAATGGTTGACGAGTTAATTGGATGGGTGCAAATAGAGCCCTAGGAAAAATGTCTTACTTAGACACTAGATGGTAGAATTGGCCATAAAAGTTTTCCCTACCAATTGCTTGGGCAAGTCTTTAGTCTTTGAGTAGAGGAAAACTAAATGTTAGATAGAATAGAAGCTTTTGGTTGTATATAATTGATTCTACTATGTCTAACATTTGATTGTCTTTTGATCAGTAAAATGATAATATCGATTCTCAAATAGCTATTGACATAATTTAACTTCTACAGGGTACATAACTAATGATGGCCATCATTTTGGCTATGACCATTCAAAGAATGTCCCTCACCATGTCATTTTTGTCATTGATATATCAAAGTCAATAGGCTCATCAGATATGAAACCCTCTTTGGTAAAGTTTAATAACCATAATTATAGGCTTAGATGCATTATGAGTATATCCTTTGTAGACATCATCCACACATTATCTAGCACAATAAGACATTTTTTACCTTACAAACAGTCATGAATCCATTCAGCTTCTCTTTCCTTAGATACCTTACCATCCACAATTTCACATTTGTCTCTTCTCAAGTTTTCATCACTTTGTAAATGTGTGTGGGACGCTGTGTCACTTTGCAAATTCTTAACATAATAGATCTGAGAAATAGAAATCCAAATAGTAATTTCAAACCTAGATTTTTTGGTATCTATAGACATGTTGGAGAAGATATGTCTTTCCCACATGGCCCATTCTAACAATGACTATAACTTTAACATGTGGGTTCTCTAACAAGCCCACCATATGTTAGACCTTTGACTCTATTCTCACTGGGTATGAATCTCTGGGTATGAGACATAATTTATTCACTTGTGCCAATGTACTCATTGAATCCACTTCATTTATAGATACTTTAGCATTGGGTAAATCTATTCTAATCAAATACTTTCCCTCTTCAATAATGGGGCTCATTCTAGATCTGATTTTTTTAATGCTTTGCCCCAATTTATGGCGAAGTATCCATTAATGAAAGTTCAAATCCCATGATTGAGTAATGTTACCATACATATAATCCACATCACATTCTTATAGTATGTCCTCTGCCTCTCAATCAATGTCTCGAATGTTTTCTAGCCATTTTTTACAGACTCTTTTTTTTAGTGCACTCTTAACAACTTCATCCAAAAAGAAATTTATTTGCACAATTCTATTCTTCAGCCATTTGAAATCTTCTTAAAAGTTCACCAATAGGTTTACCTCATTATCTACTTATTGAACGACCATCTCACATACCTTTCTAACAATAGATTTTGTAAGTATAGATTCCATATTTGAGTTCACATAGAACTCAAAGAAAATAGAGTAGCTTATTCTTACAAAAAAGTTTCCTGCAGAAAAAGTTTAAAGGGACACTTGGGGGGGTGAGAAAAGGCAAGAAAGGCCCTTCAGAAAAGTTCCTAAAGGCACTTATAAGGGAAGTGGCCCTTCGGAACTTTTTTCAAAGGACACTTTGAGTAAATCAAAGTGAGAAAGGATAAGGAAAACAAGGCAAAGGGAAAGAACGAAGAACAACAGAGAAGACCCTGAACCAAAAGAGGTTGAAGGGAAAATAAAAGCAACTAAGCAAGTGACCAAATATTGAAAATGAGCAAGGGAGAAATGAAAAGAGCCAAAGGGAAAACACAAGTTGGTCATGTAGAAAAAGGTCAACAAAAACCTTGGGATTTACTATGGTTAAATGTAGATAAGTTTACACATAATATGGCCATGTGTCACTATAAATCATTAGTTATTTGATGGAATACATCAATGAATCAGTTGAAAGGACACCTTCATCTATTTTTATTGAAAGCACACCTTCCCTATTATTTTCCATAAAACAATATGCTTATTAATTTTTTATAGGAAGGGATCCAAAAGGGCACACATGCTACCAATCATTCATTGAATAACATGACCATGACAATAGATAGAGGAAGTTCTCTTCCCAATTTGTTCATTAAGGATTAGGATAATAGTTTAGGGAGATCTAATAATCCAAAACTCAAAGTTTTTTAGGAGAGAACACATCACTTAAAAAATGATATCTTATAGTTGTTGTATAAGTATAATAATAGGCTACAATTAAAGTGAATTCATTATTTTTAAATTAGTTTTTAAATGACTAGAGAGAGTATTTCGACCAAATAGAACAAAAATGCAACATAGTGAAGATGAATATTAGGAAAACAATGTAAATGTGAAATGGATGTTATTTATTGTAAGTGTACACTTTGTACAATTTAAAGATACATAATATATTCATTGATTATGAGTTATTACAAGGTGGAAGATTGGAATTTATCCACATCATTGAGGATTAAAATAAATCGAACATGTCTCATGCTCTGCAAGTAATGAATTGTTTTATTTTTTTGATGTAGTTATCTCTAGGTGTCCTTAGAAAATTTTCCCTAAAATCAGCTTCATAAAATACCTAAACTCACAATCAAAAGGTTAGCTAAAGTGAATAGAAAGAATGTATTAATCTCCACTTCTTTGAGTAATTCGTCTATGTATGTTATTCAATTCTAGGTCTTAGTTATGAATAATGTATAAAAGTTCATGGCTGTAAATCCTCCATTTATAACTCTAACATATATTTCCCATAAGCTAGGTGGTGTACCTCCCTTACTATCTCCCAACATAGAAATTAAACTAACCCTACATTCACCCCAATTTATGAGTCCACACCTCTCTAGACACATACACCTAAACTACAGTCAGCTAGACCAGATCAAGGTGATCATTTACTTTCATTCACTCAAGTGTTGGTGATCTCTCTACATCCTTTCCATTCTCAAGTTCAATAGAAATAGGGATATTTACAATATGTTCCCATTATAGATATTAAATATTTATTACATGAGGTGGTTAAAAATTTTAACCAATCATTCTTTAGCACTAACATAATATTGCATACATATACATCACACTCTTAAAAGACTATGTAGAGTCTTATGAATGCATGCAAGAAAGCACATTGAACATTTAGCATTTAGAAACTAATGCAATTATATATTAAATATCAGATAATGAGAATATGAAATGTTTGTTATTTCCTATAACTGTAAACAGTATACCTTGGCAAGATGCACAATATATTAAACGATTATGAGTTCATGTGAGGTGGGTGGTTGGAATTTGTGCACATCATTAGAGGAATAAAACCAATCGAACATATCATGGTCACTATGCAAGTAATGATTTATTTTTATTTGTAATAGTTGTAACCTCTATGTGTCCTTACAATTTATTATTATAAATCAATGCCATACAATAATTAAACTTGGTATTTATAGGATAGATAAAAGGGACTAGAATTACTGTACCAATCTACACTTTGATTGTTTCATCTATGAATGTTGTTCAATCTTATGGATTGTTATGAAGAATGCATAGGAGTTCATGACTGAAAACACTCCACTTACAATCCCCACATATTTTTCATATAAGCTAGGTGGTGCATAGTTCATGCATGTCATTTAAGCTTAGTGCATTTTAATATACTCATGACCTCTTTCATCATTTATTTATGAGTTTTGTATACAAAATTCAATGTTGTAAACCATAAGATTGAAAAAATTGTAAGAACATTATTGTATGTTCAAAACAAAAAAAATTGAACATTGACTGGTGAAAGTTATGATGGATGATCTTGAAGGAAACAAATTTATGTAAGAGATATATGCAGAGGTGGAATAGATGGTATGAAAATTTATCTATTACAATATATGGTCATTTTTTAAGTTCACATATTCTTTATTAAATCTAATCGGTTCCTACATTGATCATTTTAGGAAAAATATATTAGCATCCACTCCTCATTATGAGCATTCCCCAATTTTGGCCCTTCTGGTCGATAGATTGGAGATGTAAAGAGGGTTTTAAATAGTTATTTCATAAGTGGGGATACTTTTGTCACCACATCGAGAAAACCATTCCATGATTGCCAATTTATAGTAAGGGAAATGTTGGGGGCATTGAAGTAGACATAGGAAATATCAATGAGGATGAGGGGACATCACATGTACTTCTCATGATTCTCGCATTTTTGGCCATGTAAAATTTAATAGACTTTTCACATTTTTAGTGTACTCAGTAAATGCTAACATTTAATTTATATTGTGAATTGTTATGCCATGTTTAATATTATAACATGACATGGTAGAGTAGATCCATGGAAGGGAGGGTGATCATCACTATCTATATGTCCCAATTTTTGTAGATGTATAACAACCATTGATTTTAATCATTTTTTTTAATTTTGTAATTTTCATAGATGCTTCCAATTGTATGTAAATAATAATTTAAAATACACTGATTTTGACACTCTTTGTGGTTTTCTATGTTGTTTTGTAATGTTTTTTAGTTAGAGGGGCCAGAGGGAGACCATGTTTGTGAGGTTCACAATGACATGTACTTAATCCACCCAAATGTTAGTATTGGGTGTACTTACTTTTTTTCCTTTATCATACCCTTGCATCTTTCTTGCATCATACACATATGGATTAACTTATATATGTTGAGCATTATAACAAGAATAGGTGGAGTCTGATAATGTTTATGATGAGGACAATGTCATTGATGATGATGATAGTGATTGGATTCCAGACACATCAAAATTTGATTCAAAAGAGGATGAACAAAAAACTATAAGAGCTTTTTAATTTCTTTGGGGACCTTTTCGTTACTTTATGCATGTATTCCTCTATTCTAAGATGGATTCTTTGGTGTTTCACAATTTGTTTGAGAATACCAGATTATGGACATAGGTATAGGCAAGCAAGATGCACATTATTGCTTTTGTCAAAATGCAACACATTCTATGGTGATAATGGTTTTCCATTCTAGTCACTTGAAATACTTAATGCTCATCATCTGTAGATTCATTATCAGAATTCGGTTCCAAAGAGGCCCCTAGGATCCTGACATTAAGAAAAGGAAACTGAGGGATAACACTTACTTAAGAAATTGGGAAGTTTAGTTACCAGTACTTACCTGAATATGTAGAGTGCAAATTGTAAATTTGCAATCAATATTTAGAGAGACAACAACCTTACATACTATCAACACAAATCCAATTGGTTCAAAGTTTGAACTTCAGTGGATAAACATATTTGTAGTTACAAAGTATCATAAATGTCTTCATTGATTCACAAATCACCTTGTGAATTGGTGAGTAAAAATCAACTAAAAGTCTAAAAGTGAAGCTAAGTCTCAAATTTTGCACTCAAAGTAACCTAAGCTAATGCCATGACCCACACCCACCACCATTATTAATTATAATTTGTTGGTAGCTAACATTGGCAATCGTAGCCACATGACATAGTACACTCATGATAATTTGGCAAAGGCTTAATGAAATAAAAAATGCAATGCAATGAATGCATTAAAATAAGTTTAACCTTCATCGACACTAACTAGAAAAACACATTAGAAATTTAGAAAATCAAATGATAAGTTGTAAACTTGTAAATATAAATTTTAGTATAATGCATTAGTCAATTTTTTTAAAATAACTTAAAGTTTTATTGGAAATGTGGGACAGCGTCAGTCGAACTAGGAATTTGTGTCAAATAAAAGCCATTAATGGAATTTGTGGGTAGTGGTATGAAGTCTTGGGAGTTGTAAAGTGGGTAGGTGTAGCCTATAGGAGGTTATAGGACTAGGCAGTGGATAGTAGCCAATAGGTACTAGGCTAGTACCTGTAAGTCTACCATGTAGGACTAGGTTGCCCAGACTAGCAATGACATGACCTAGTGATGGGAATTTTTAAACCTCACCCTTATTTTATTATTTTAATAATAACTATGCCCTTTTTAATGGTCATGCAATTTTAAAATTTCACCTTTTTTTATTACATTTTTCTAGACTTTTAAAATAGATTCAAAACCTTTGATGAACTATGACAGGTTCAAATTTGACCGCTTGACACCCACTACATCCTAATGTATATGCCCATCTTTAATGTATGTCTAAAACGTCCATAATAAAGTATAAAGTATACTAATACAATTGAATATGGCAATGTGATGGTATCCATGTTCCCATCTTCAATGTATCTTTAACATGTCTAAGTTGAGGGGATTGAAAACCTTATCCATTTCACTTCTAATGCTTTTACCCCAACTGCAATCAATGGGCATGTGATAGTCCACTATAGAGTATAGCAGAAGTAGAAATAGAAGATGATAAGAATAGGAGTGAGTGGATATGGGATGATCAAAGCAGCATTTATTCAAACTGAACAACATCATCCCATCTCAAAGCATTAGTCTTCCTATGATAGATCTGTAAACCATCTCACCACCAGAGGTGGAAAAGGCATCTAGAGACTAGGGACTCTTCCACCTCATAAACCATGGCATTCTGACACATCTTCTCCATGGATTAGAATCTGGAGCAGCTGATTTATTCTTGTTAGCTATGCAAGAAAAGAGAAAAGTATCAAGAGATGCCCAAAATCTGTTTGGCTACTATGATTTTGAGGTTACAAAAAATGTGAAGGATTGGAAAGAGGTGTTCGATTTTGTTCCTTGAGATACTATTCAATTTTCGTCATCTTCAAATCTAGATGATAGTGTTAGAGTCACCTTCACAAACTAGTGGCCAAATCACCATCTAAATTTCAGGTAAGCTCGATAAGCCTCTACATTAATAGTTAATCAGGGCTATTTAATCTACATCTAAGTAGTTAGTCCATACTTGAATTAGCCATTATGTATATAGCTATAAACTCAATAGAGCATCTATAATTAATCTGTATCTAGTTTAAGTAGAGCTAGTTAGTCTTGAGAGCTAGTTAATAGCCCTATCCCTCCTCTCTCTATATCTAACTTATATATCCATCCTCTCTATATCTAACTACTCAAAGTTCTCCTCTAGTTAATTAGAACTAGTTAGTCTTGATTGAGAGTAGTTAGTTTGTATCTAGTTAGATAGTTTTGAAGATATAAAAGGATTGATAATATCACATTTATATTATGAAGTGTTCATCTTTGTATTCAGTATTTGGTATCTAGTGAAAACATGGGTCAGTCATAAACATAAAAGAACATATTAAATAACAAATAATTTCATTTGTAGATATTTCAATATTAATTGAACTTTTATATTTCTTAATGTTGTATTTGTCAAGCTCGTAGTGATAACGCCATCAGTACATTGTGAACACTTTATTGATGTCCTTCGTGGGAAGGTTTGAACAAATTGACTTCTCTAGGTGCATCTTCATCAATGACTTATCATTTACATTCACATTATTATCTTTGACATTGCTCTTCATAAGTAATCCCTCTACCATGTTAACTAATAGTTATAGAAATGTATATGTAATTTAAAGAATCTAATGGAAGCTACATATTGCATTCAAAATGTAACATGTCACTAACTTTGGACTTGTATTTTATCATTTTTCTTTAAATATATCATTGAAATATCATGTTATTTTCCCTCACGATCATTGCCTAGCTCACCTTGACATCTATCACCACTTGCATATTTTGTATGGGCTTTCCATTTCCCACCACTTTGTCATTACTCAATCTAATTATAAAACAAAACATATTTAAGTGGATTAAACATGCATACCTCATGTTGAATGTGGTCCTTGAGGCTTCCCAAAAATAGGTCATTTAGATTCTCATCATAAATTATCTCCACACATAAAGATAGGTTTTTAAAATTATGAATATAATCCTTGACTAAACTAGTTTGTCACAATTTTTCTAGTTAGGTGAAGTAATTCTCTGTCACACTATTCCTATAGAATAATTGCAACTGCTCTGTAAAAATTGACCAGGTGACGTTGAGAGTCATGATTTTATTTTGAGCACACAACCATCTATACCAAATGAATTGTTCAGGTTCTAGAAACAAGGATGCTATGGTAACGTTTTATTCACATGGCATCTAATGTAGATAAAAAAAAGTTTTCCATTTGGTTGATCGAATTGAGTGGATCCTTTCCATCAAATTTATGTATATCTACCTTTGCTAATAAGTTTTATTATGGAAACATACTTGGATTTAGATTAGGCTAGTTGGGAGATCTACCTTGGCGGTTATGTTATAGTGATGGTTGATTTGACTGATTATTTTCTAATCTCATCATGATATTTTCCTAAATAGATTTTACAAATTTCATATCAGATTGTATGCATTGCATCTCACTTTGAATGCCTTGCACATTGTAGTCAAGCTAGCTCACTTTATTATCTATCTCAGAGAATCATGGTATAAATGATCCATCAAATCCCCTTTATAAATACATATCTTCCTTGTGAGGAGTTTTACTTGGGGTTTTGACACCCTTTCCTTAGACCCTAGTTTGTGGTCCTGTCATAAAAGGGCTTGACAATGTCAAACCTGATTGACACTTTTGACCTAAATTTGACCAAGAAATTTTTTACCTATATTAGCCTCAAATCTAAAATACAAATAACATAACCCATTTATATTTTTTTAAGATTTACAAAAATCTAAACAACGTTGAAAAATACCTTGAATTGTGCATTACAGGGCAATTTTTTGAAAACCCCTAAAATGGTGATAAATTTTTCAAAGCAGATTTAATTAAGCTAAAATTTTAATGGAAGATTAATTGAATTATTACTCACCTCTGTTAAAAACTTTTAGATAAATTCATAACCATTTGAGAGATATAGCCAAATTCTAAGATCTATGGTTTTTGACCTAATTATGGCCCAAATCGACACTTTGATACCACTTATAATGATATTACTTCACCAAATAACTAGAATAACACAAATACATCAAAATGATATGGAAATATAGTAGAAAATATCAATAATAGATAAGCCACTTTGAGGGGTCAACCTCCCATATGTTTTCAATAAGAAATGGATAATCTAATCTGATGATAAAAAACTACACGCTACGTCCTATATGTAATCTATTTGGCCACATTTACTTGATAAGCTGACCTAATAACCCAATGAAAGAATAGAGAATTGTGATATAACATCAAAGATAAATATGTAAGCCACAAGTCCACTATTCATATCTCAATACATGTGATAGGTTAGAGGCGTATCAAGATTTTCATCCTACCCTCAATGAACCTCTTTTTCCATAACTGTATGTATAGGTCTATATATGTGATCTTAGGATTATTAGGCTTAGATAGGTTTATCAATGCAGAGGTCATCATCAATTTTTTTCATCAACGAATGAAAATAAGAAATATAATCATTACACTTAGGTTCTTAACAACTAGATCCACTTATGTTTCAAAACCTCTATCTCTGTTGGCACTCATATCACCATATTCCAAATCTATCTATAACAATTTGAAGATGTTTTCTCATCTTCATAGTTTATCAAATAATCTTGACAAGTTTCCTTATTTCTTCCTCTCTCACATTCTCTCCTAGTAGCTTTTTCTAAGGATTTTCCCTTAATACTGATTGGTAGGGAATTATTTTAATAAACTAATTTAAATATAATCAAATACACTTTATATTATTATTTCTAATCCCAAATTTTATTGACTGTACTCTATTTTTAGACCCCTTTTCTCACTCCCTTTTATCCACTGATTAGGCCTATTAGGCCTCTTTTATTCCTACACAATCACAGTCATACTAAAAGAGTACTTAAACACTCCATACACATTTGAAACTTCAAAATTTATTTGAGGCATATTTATTCCTACCTGTTCACCAATTTTCATGTCTTCTTGATGGTTAGAGTCCCTAAAAACCCAATTTTTGTGTGAAAACCCTAACTCAAGGTTGCATGCCAATTGAAACACCCAAGAGGGTTGATATTATGATTTCAAAATCCTAATGAAATTTTAACCTAATGTGAATATTGTTTAAGGTTTATTTAACCTTAGTACTCCTTTTCGAACCATTGGAATCTACTCATGATGCTACTACTCACTCTTTTCCATCATACTAGGTGTCAATATGATAAAACAAGACTGTATATAGATAAGAGAGGAAATTTTATTATTTTCAACTTCATGAAGAGTTTCAC
>JARHVA010003555.1:592500-640000 GCA_037957365.1 Torreya grandis
TATGCCTATGTTAAGTTTGATATGGAAAACTTAAATACATATTCAACCAGCCTCTATCCTCCTTGATATCTATACAAATTTTATCTTACCAACTCACATTTTATATGCCTTATCTCACCATTGGCTAGGCCTAATTAGCCTTTTAAGCCATGTTGTCAACATAGTTAACCACACATAGGTTGTTTGTGTCCATACGGGTCTGGAACTTCCATATTAATTTTATCCATGCTAAAAATAATAGGACCACAAAATTTTGTTGAATTTTATATGTTGAAACAATACATATTCTACTTTTATATTTTCAACCCCAAACTAAGGTTTCTAAGACTATGATAGGATCGAGAGGGCTCAAAATGTTTTAATGGATTCTTCATTATTTTCAAAACCTCTTAAGACCATAAAAAGGTATATATAACATGTATTCACCTTTCCAAATCATTAAATTATATTAATCAATGTTTATTCATCTTCAAGTCACTTTCAATCCATGATTTTCACAATGTTTAACAACAAAGTTTTCATGTAACAAAATAATACAGGGTTATAAGAGTATTTTATAATGTCTAAGGTTCTTAGACCACTACAATAAGGAATTTTCCCACTATATTGACTTTGTATACTATCTTCATGCCATAAAAAACTCCATTCCATGCCTTATTCAAACATTCAAGCTGGTTATTAGACTATGTATTGAAAACATGGTACTCCCAACTGTAACCCATGTTCTACTTTGTAACAAACACTTACATATATTCAATAAGACTCCTATAAAAATATTCTTATACCTTCACAAAACTCTTTGACACACATTCCATGCTTTTCTTAGGCAAGTTCCTTTAACTTTGTCTCTTGTTTCCAAAGAATATGCAAATAAAAATTGTCTCAATTCTAAAGGTCACTATTGCCTACAACAACTATCTATCAACATTCATTACAAACATTGGTCCTATAAACTATGAGGATTTTAATTCATCATCTTAAAGTCATAAATATTATCAATATGAAAACATAGGATATATTTCTTCAAACATTTAATCTTTATTGACTTCATTCATATGTATATACAACTATGTCTTGAGGATAGAATACAGAGCTCAAAAACATCTTTATTACTCATACTAATTCATACCTCTACCTCTCTTCCTTATTATAACTAACTCTCTGACTCTTCTCTGAATTCTATCTATGAAATAACTACCCTATTCTATCCCAAAAATCATTACATTACATGGGAAACTGCCTTCCTTGCATAACTAAACTTTGACAACTACCTTCACATATGGATATTAACCTCACTCTTCTTGGTTTATGTTATTTTCCTCATGTATTATATGTGAAACACATCACTAAACCTATCCATACTAATTTGGGACCCTAAAACAACATTTGACAACATGGCATTTCCTAATACACACTAAAATTCACTAATATTATTTAAATATTTGATTGGGGTTTTGGAGGGAAATTATCCCAAGCCAAGAACACCCCATATAAGATAGTAATGAACCTTAAAATGACTAAATCCCATTCCAAGGGTGATAAAATACTGAACACACTCACTTTTGACTAACTTTACATTGTTTTCATGACGTCCCTACATCATACTCCTGGGGAAGAAAAACACTTGAACTCTAAATGAAATGTTGTGTTTTATTCCTTGTCTTCTAGTTCTTATCACTTGGATCATCCACTACTAATATTCATAACTCATGATTTAGATGCTCCTCTTTTCTCTTATGCTTGCATCAGTCAAATACTATTCAACTTCCTTAATTGTAATGCTTTCTTGCATCATTTTGCACTTAATGTGTACCCATTCTTGATCTTTTCCTTTTATATATGTGTTGTATATCCCCAATATATTATTTTTTTAGCTATACTCTTATCTTCTCATACTATCATCACCATGTTTTCAATAATAAAAATGGCAATTTCATGCCTAGTTTCTTCATTCTATTGTACTCTTGCAACTAATGCTTCCTTCTGCTATCTTTTATCCTTCACCATGTGAATCTCATCTCCTGCAACTAGCTTATATTCATTTTCCATAATCTCACCATGAAAATATCTTTCTAAGGCTTCCAATTATGCCTATCACTATTTAGTAATCACATATACAAATTGACACATAAATGCTTACCTTGGTCAACCACTTGTAAATCATTTTCAAAGCCTTCAATGTGGCCTTCAAATTGATCCACTTCTTCTTTTTCATTCTTGCTATGTAGTTGGCTGTAAACATTATCTTGTTCTTTTCTCAAATTCATCACCTCCATCTCAAGGTACTATTCATCTTATTATTTACGTGGTTGCTCCCTTAACCAAACCTTTTGCATCTCTTTCTTGAGTTGTTTTCATAACAACCTCTCATGCCTTTTTTCTTTCTCTTGTCTTGCATCTTCTTTATATTTATCTGTATCTTGATTGAAAACTTGATTTCCTTCTTCCTCATGACCCATCCATAACATGGGTTCTTACCTTCCTTTTGTTTCTCTATTATAACTAGCAACTGATCCAACTGCTATCTCACCTCAATCATCTCTTTCTCCATCTCTCTTCTTGGTGTCATCATGCACCATCTTATCTTTGTCATACCTTCTCTGATATTTTCCCTATCTTGTTTTTTCTCTCTCTTTATTCATCTTATTTAATATGTTTATCAATATCTTGGTCTCACATAGACCTATACTTCTTTGACAAGCCTCATCCACTTGCCACCTCATGACCTCTCTCTTGGGTCTCTCTCAATCTCTCCTGACCTCACCTAGCTATATCTCTTCTCTTGTACTTTCTATAGGATGACTCTTTATCTATCCTCAACATCACTTTTAATCTCAATATCTTGATATTTACAAAAACTCTCTAACTTTTTAATAAGCCTCACTGGCTTTAGGGTGTCTTACCACACTCTACTTCATTCACATCTTAACACTTTGCATGAACAAATCAAAACATAAAATGAAAACTTATTTCAACATTTACCTTGTTTTTTTGCTGACATTATTTTTATTCTTCCCATGAAATTGATATAGATATGATACCAAATAATGTAGAGAAATGATTTCGTTCTTTACTAACACAAGATCTGACACCTACAAACACAAAACTCATGCCTTCATTCTATACAATCTCTTCACTCTATCAATTTCTAGGCAAAGTTGAATCACTTTATTTAATTCCTTGGACCCTTACACAACTCAAATTATTCTATACATACCATCTAGTTCCTCATTCCACTTATTCTCACTCTCTTTCAACATGCATCTCACTCATTCAATCTTTCATAGTATGATATGCATTCTCAATCTCTTGTTCTTAGTATCTCATACACTATCCTTACTAGGCTACCACCTCAATATATTTTCTATGATTTTTGACTATTTATTAATAATTTCCAAAGGATTATTTGGACATAACTAAATTCTCAGATTTCATTCCCACCAACCATCCTTTCCTTAAGACTTTTAATGCAACTTTACTCAACTTTATCCTAGCCTTGTAGCCTTTTTTTGGGATATTTCCTTTTATAAGGCCATACTAGGTTTAATATTTAAAAAATAAATAAATACTCAACCACATATAACCTATTTTATATCTCCACAAAGTTATTTTTCCAACACACCTTTTATATGCCCTATCTCACCGCTAGCTAAGCCTAATTAGGAATTTTAAGCCCTATTCTCAACATAGTCAGCTACACATTGTCTGTACAGGTTTGGAAATTCCATATTAATTTTATGCATGTTAAAAAACATAAGATTAAAAAGTTTTTTTAAATTCCATTAGTTAAAATAATATATATTCCACTTTTATTTTTCTAACCGTAGACTAGGGTTTTTGAGACTATGACAGGCCTGCGAGGGCTTAGAACGCTTTTAATAGATTATTCATTCCTTTCAACACTTCCTAATAAAATAAAAATGTCTATCTAATGTTTATACACATTTTAAAATCATTAAATTATCTTAATCAATGTTTCTTCATCTTCAAATCACTTCTAATCCATGACTTTCATAGTGTTTAACAACACAGTTTACCTATAGCAAAATAATATAGGGTTATAAGAGTATTTTAGCATGTCTAAAGTTCTTAGACCATTAAAATAAGGAATTTTCCCACTATATTGGCTATATATACCATATTAATTCCATTAAAAACACCATACCATGCCTTATTCAAACATTCAAGCTAGTTATTGGACTGTGTATTGAAAATATGGCACTGCCAATTGTAACCCATGTTCTAGTTTGTAAGAAACACTTACATATATACAATAAGATGATAAGAAAAATATGTTAATATTTTAAAAAACCTATTTGACACACATTACATGCTT
This sequence comes from Torreya grandis, assembly GCA_037957365.1. Classification (NCBI taxonomy): domain Eukaryota; kingdom Viridiplantae; phylum Streptophyta; class Pinopsida; order Cupressales; family Taxaceae; genus Torreya; species Torreya grandis. Next base: position 596,837 of record JARHVA010003555.1, read on the forward strand.
ATATTAGGCAATTTCTTTCAACTTTATATTTTTTTCCAATGAATATGCACAGAAAACTTGTCTCAATCATAAAGATCACTATTTCTTGTAATAACTATAAATAAACATTCATTAAAAACATGTTGAATAATTGTAAATTATGTCATGGTAATTTCATTAAAGTGTCATGATGAGTGGATGAAGTGATTTTATAACCTAAGTGACAATAGCAAAGTGTGCAATGTGTTTGTCCTAGTGTACTTGAAGTTGGCTTCGTTGATCTTCTATTTTGGAATGATTAGAGATGGTCAGGGATGAGTACGGTGTATTGATAATGATAAATAATTCCCATAATAAGTTTTATATGATTTTATTTCTTATTTTTATAAGTATAATTCATTTGGTAGTCCATAGTTTTCATCTAGACATTTTGTGTCTATTGGCAAAAACTCTAAATAGGCATCTTGTTGACATCATTATTGCCACCTATGGATGAATCAGGGAGATTTGGTCTTATGGTTGTCATCACTTTATTCCCTAGTTTATTTTTTCTAAGTCTTAATTCATGTGATTAAGTACAGTCAAATATATGCAAGTTTAATGTTTGGATCCCAAGTAGTTTGACAGTGTTTTCCCATAGCCAAATTTGCATGAACCTAGAAAGACCCGAGTAAGTAGTTTTATGATGTCATTTGTTGAACGTGTGGATGTTTCAAGATAATTTAATCATATGGGGTTTTTAATTTTTTTTCCTAGTTGACTTATGCTAGTTTTTAGATCATGTGATGAAACACATCAAAAGATATGCTTTTGTAGAGTTGGCCTTCTAGACAAGTTCTTGACATAGTTGGCTCTATGAGAGAAAAATATGAGTGAGAATTATAATGTCATTATATCTTACACACGTGAAGGATTAAATATCATATTGATATATGTTTATATTTTCCTATGTAAGGGGATCATATGGTCCAAGTTTTAGATCATGCGACTTAGCACAACAAAAGTTATTGTCGTCCAAAGTTTGCCTTCCAAGCAGATAGCAATCGCTCCCATACTTAGTTGATTTTTTAAGAGATAAAGGTCAGGAACAAATGAATATAAAAAATTTCATGGGTGATCACATAAGATTTATATAATGTCATTTAGTAATTCAAATGGGTTAAAGTGATAGTTGGTTGACAAAGTTAAATATTAGGCTCCTTATAAAAGGATCAATGGAGCGTGTTCATTACAAGGTGTCAAGATGCATCGAGATGAGAACAAGTGTTCAAGGCTTAATTCTAATAAAATTTAAAGGATAAGGATATAATGGTGGATATGTGTTTGTATATGTTGATTTAATGGTGCATGGTACATGATAGAGTTAGTTTATCTGCAAAGATGGTGCACGTTGAATCAAGATTGTAAAGTTGCATGAGATAAGGTTAATTGTTTGATGTTTAAAATTTTGAATTAGTGCACTATGAGTTAAATTTAAAAAATAAATAAATGGTATAATATTTATCTAATCAGATAGGACATGATATGTGAGCATATTGCTCGATGTTTAACTATGACCATTTGCATTTGAATGTTTGAATTTAATAAAGGAAAAAACTGGTCTATGATTTTTGGACCATATCTTTTGATCCAAGATGAATTTACTCATGGTGTAAAAACAAAAATGGTATAATACTACAAGGAAAATCTTTAAATATAAATTAAAATATCTAAAATTGTGTACAATCAAAGATATTAAAGTTTATAGTTGACTATGCATTCAATGTTCATCTATTAAGAACCTAGGAAGGATGTTTAAGCTTGTGTTGATGTTATTTCAATGTCTCATAATGAATTATCTATTTGGAAGTGTTTTAGAATCCATGAGGATGATGTATGTGCATTATAAATTTTTGATCAATCATATGCAATATGAACAATGGTTTGAAATTTGATTGTGTATTCGTTCATGGTGATTATGTGTATAGAATGTTGTTTGAGCAAATTGTGCTTTAGTAGAAGAGTATATTAGCAATTTTGATAATTTGAGAATGTCAAAGGGGTCATGTGGATTAGTTTCATGCATTTGAAAATGGTATTATGTTATTATTTTGTTTATAGGAGTGTCAAAAAGTTGAATGGCTCTTCATAAGACCTAAAAAGTGACTTAGGCCTATTTGAAAGTGTGTTGTGGTTATGTGTGACCCATGTAAGATAATTGAAGGGTGAAATCATGTATTTCTTATCAGAAGGATAAATTATGGAATTGATAATTCAAGAATGTTATATAAATATTGAAACCAAATGAGATTGTTTCTAGGGGTTGTGGATGCATGTGTGAGACTTGAGATACTTGAGCAAGGCTTGTTGGCGAAGACAATAGGTAGTTTGCCTGATGGATGAATTGATGGGTAGAACTATTTTTTGACTATGTGTTTCACTTATAGGTCACATTTATGATTAAAAAAATAGTGTTCTTTTAATTTGAGGATATGAAAATAGGTCTAAGTTTGAATATGAGGATAGTTTGAGTGAAGAAGGAGAGAGATTATGACTTGCCTATGTGAGAGACCTATATAAAGTAATTAATAATGTAAACCTTAAAAGATGATTCCATTTGTATTTTCATTAAAAATTTAGAGAATGATGTTTTGTAAAAAATTAATCCTAAAGTTCAATTATATTATATAATACTAATGATAATTTTGTTTAAATTTTAGATTCACATAGCATGCTACTTTCAATTATATCATAATACTAATGGTTAGGCCTTTTTCAAAAATATATATTCACATAGTAGTGAGTTATTAAATTATTACCAACTAACCTCAATATAACAACTTAAATTTAGATCTAAAGAGAAGTTTTCAAATTAATGTTCAGGTGTTTCCCATGTTAAAGATAAGAGTTATGACATGATTTTAGTATTTGATGTTACAAACAATATATAGATTTGTATTAAAAAAATTGTATTGTAAATTTGGTGAAGTGTAGAAAAGTTAAGTTTGCAGAAGTGTAAACATTCAAAATACATCATTTATATTTATATAAAATTTGCAGATCCATCTCTTAGACTAAAATAAATTAAATATATGTGTGATTTAATTTGATTTAATTCTTTGGCATTACAAATTATGATTTAGATTTTTAAGATTGGTGTGAGAATCATCTATAATCTTGGCATGTAGAATAGATCCTATCATTCAAATTCATGTAAGGATATTTTAAACATAATGTTCAGTTACAAGGGCTAAATTTTATGGTCAACCTTACATGTCATGAATTAAATATTATTATGCCTCAATAATATGGACCCAAGGGGGGCTAGTGGTGATAAATAAGTAGTTTATAATCACCGATCTAGGTTACGTTCTCATTGGGCCAATTAGAACTTTCAACAAGTGGCCATGGGAACTTATTAAAGTGGGGCCCACACTTTGTCATATGAACCAAATGACACATAGCTTGGATGTTACAGATCCAAGTCTACTCCCATGTCCCACTTCAAGAGGTCCTCCTTTATTAATCCAACCATCTAAAATGATGATAATTATATTGATGTGTTGTAAATTGAAAGGCTAATGGGTTGGTTATGTCTAGTCCCACCCAAGTTCAAATCTTATTAGGTATTTGGCAACCATTTGGGGTTGTCTAATAAAATCAGTGGCCAATGGTAACTTTTGGTTATTGGTTTACTGGTTCCAAGGGACTTGACCCTTGTTGTGTCTTGTATCATAAAAAAATGTGTGGTGCCTGTGTATACATATACATATATATACATACATACATAAAACAACATTTTATATTTATGTGAAATTTTTAGATCCGTCACTTAGTTCAAAAGTAATTAAATTTATGTATAGTTTATTTTGATTTCATTATTTGGTATTATAAATTATGATTTAGATTTAAATTGGTGTGAGTCTTGTCCGTGATATTGACATATGGAATAAATCCTACCAATCAAAGTCGTGTTAGATAACTAACCTAAACACATCATTATCTTATTATAATTTAAGAAATATCTAACTTTCTTATATAAAATCCAATATAATCATGTTAAAGTATGAGAACCGAATACAATCATTTATATGAAATAATGTACATGTAAATCACATCCCTATCTATTTAAATGCTTCTCCAAAAATAATGTGGAGAAAATATTATGAAAAAATGGCACTTTATCCTTCATAAAATAACATGCACATGATCTTAAATACCTAATTTAACTAACCTAAACATATCATCATCTTATTATAATTTTAAAAATATCTAATTCAAAAAAAAAAAAAAAAAAAAAAATAAATCAGATACAACCATTTATATGAAATAATGTACATGTAAGTCACATCCCTTTTTATTTGGAATTATAAAATCTTGTTTAGCATTTATTTTAGTTTGTTCTTTATAAGCTTACATTCATGTAATGTGCCATTAAATTTATAGAATTTTGTGCATTTTCCATTTATCAATTTTCAACTCCATGAGATAAATTTTAGCCGTAGATATAATTCATGACAATAAAATAATGAAAGTGTGATGCAAAAAGTTAATACGATGGTGATTTTTTAAGACTAATAAATGTTTAAATCTCTTTAAATAAATAAATTTTATCATTATCTTTTAATCAATTAAAAATTTAAAAAATATTTTTTTCTATATTTTTTATTTTAAAATATTTAAAAAATTATGATTAAAGCTTTAAAAGTTAAAAAATATTCCATTGATTAAATAATTTTCAATGCAAAATAATGAAAAGAAAATACAAGAGACGATTACAATATATCATTCCACAGTAGGAGTAATAAGATTTGTAGGGGGGCAATGTAAAGTTGTGAGACCATTTTTTACCATCATGTGGATATTGATCATGTCTTCTATACAGGGGTTAAATTTGATGATCACCCCAACCTATCAAGAAATGTTTTTGTTACAGTTTTTAAATTAATGGCATCTTGCATATGAAATTAATTTCTCATTTTTGACTTTCATAATTTTATATAGAAATGAGTTAATGCTTGTTTTTATTTCCTATGTTTTAAGAAAAGAATGTTCACTATGACTACACACATTATTTTGATGATGTTATATCATGAAAAGGGCTTGTGCTTCTATTTTCGATATGAGGTTGGTCCAATGGAGTTGTAACAATGTATAAGAATAAAATATATATTTTATATTAAAATAGGAGCCTTAAATTTTCATTTGAACAAAAAAATCCCTAAACTAGTGGGGGCTCAAAATTTCCTTCAATAATTTAAGATTTTTTCCCACTAATTTAAGAATTTCTTTTTACTAAGTGTGAAGGATTTTTTTTTTAAGATTTTAAAACTAAAAAAAATATAAATCATTTATTTACATATAATTCTCAAAATATCTCTTAAAATTTCTCAACATAAATCATAAATAAAATCCATGAAATTTCTATACTAAAAAGCTACAAAATTTTCTTAGCAATACAATGTGAAAAACATAGAGCATTAAATTAAACTTGATCCATCCATAACAATATAGTTTGTTAAATTTAGTATAGAGTCCCTAAATTTTAAGTCCAACACCTTCCAAGGATATTGAAATTCCAATACATTAAGGATCTTCTACATCAACATATCCTATGCAAAGATCTCCGTCAAAGACCAGGTTTCTAAAATTATGCTCTTACATTTTCCCATGCTCAATATGCTCCATGAAAAAATCATAGGAGGAACAAAATTTCACACCTTGCAATGTAAAATACAATATCTGCAATACTACAACATTGGTTTCAAAGTAAACACCACCCTTTTTTAAACATAAGAAGTAGTAACCCAATGGTTTATAAGTGTTTTGCCTTATCCTTATATTCGCAATAACTTGTTATGAACTAGGTATGGTGCAAAACATCCCTAAAAAAATTGAAGCATTGGTTTTGAAAGAGGGAAATGATTAGAGTTAGGGTCATTGTGAGCTTCCATAGATGATTAGAGAAAAAGGAGCAGTGCTTTCAATGGTTGATGAGTTAATTTAATGGGTGAAAACAAAACCCTGGGAAAAATGTCTTGATTAGACACTAGATGACAGAATTGGCCACACCATTTTTCCCTACCAACTACCTGGATAAGCCTTTGGTCTCTAAGAAGAGGAAAACCAAATGTTAGATGGAATAGAATATTTTGGTTGTATCTAATTGATTCTATTATGTCTAACATTCATTTGTCTTCTGGTCTGTAAAATGACAATATCAATTCTCAAAGAGCTCTAGACATAATTTAACTTCTACAGGGTACATAATTGATGATGGCCATCATTTTGGCTATGACCATTCAAAGAATGTCCCTCACCATGTCATTTTTTTCATTGATAGATCAATGTCAATAGGCTCATCAAATATGAACCTGACTTTGGTAGAGTTTAATAACCATAATTATAGACTCAGATGCATTATGAGACTATCCTCTATAGACATCATCCACACATTATCTAGCACAATAAGACATGTTTTCCCTTTCAAATAGTCATGAATCCATTCAGCTTCTCTTTCCTTAGATACCTTACCATCCACAATTTCACGTTTCTCTCTTCTCATGTTTTTGTCAATTTGTAAACATATGTGGGAGGCTATTTCACTTAGAAAATTCTTAACATAATAGATCTGAGAAATAGAAATCCAAATAGAAATTTCAAACCTAGATTTTGTGGTATTATACACATGCTAGAGAAGATATGTCTTGCCCACATGGCCCATTCTAATGGTGACTATAACTTGAATATGTGGGTTCTCTAATAAGCTAACATATGTTACACCTTTGAATCTATTCCCACTGGGTGTGAATATCTGGGTAGGAGACCTAATTTCTTCACTTGTAACAATATACTCATTGATTCTACTTCATTTCTATATACCTTAGGATTGGGTAACTCTATGCTAATCAATTGATTTCCCTCTTCAATAACGGGGCTTATTTTAGCACTATTTTTTTAATGCTTTAGCCCATTTTATGGTAAAGTATCCACTGATTAAAGCCCAAATCCAATGACTGAGTAATGTTACCATACATAGAATCCACATCACATTTTTTCAGTATGTCCTCTGCCTCCCAATCAATGTCCCGAATGCTTTGTAGCCTTTTTTTTATAGACTCTTTTTTTAGTGCACTCTTAACAAATTCATCCAAAAAATAATTTATTTGCACAATTCTATTCTTTAGCCATTTTAAGTCTTCTTCAAATTTCACCAATAGGTTTACCTCATTATCCACTTATTGAATGACCATCTCATGTACCTTTCCAACAATAGTTTCTATAAGTATAGATTCCATATTTGATTTCACATAGAACTCAAATAAAATAGAGTAGCTGAATGCAACTAAAACTTCAAAACCTTGGCTACAATGTGAGTGTAAAACTGCTTAAAATACTAGCATATATAACCAAAACTTCTTCCCATGAAAGCCATATTTCTATTCTTTCCTTCCAAATATGGAAAAAAATAAGAATATTGTGGAATCCATTGGAAATAAAAAACAAAGAGAATATGATTGGTATAGGCAAATTCCTAGATAAAGTTGTCTGCACATTTATTTATGAAAAAATATATTCTAACAATTCAGACAACATGAATAAAGTTATACTGGCATGGTAAAATAATACTTATGACCATAATTACACAAAAAAAACATGTATAATGTTGATCTAACTTCAACTAGTTACAAGTTAACATTTAAAATCATTGGTCAAGAAATAGATACACAATCATACAATCACATTAAGAAAATATCATAGACCCCCTTAGCAAACAAGATTGAATTATTTAGAGGAGAATATTAAAACAATAAACTAATGAAGGTTTAAATAATAAAAGAAAAAAATTGTATATTCTCAATGAAGGACCCATCATAAAGAATAAAGGAAATGCTAAATAAATTATAAGTTCTCTCATGCATGTATGAGGCTATTTTGAGATTTATACAAGCCCACCTTACAATAGTTTCTAATGATTCTGTATTAGTGGTTCCATTTTATACTAGTTCAATTGCGTTTGTAGAGATAGTCATTGTCATAGTCACAATTTTGAAAATATATTCAATGCTTGACTATTTCAAATCAAGATTTCATAAGTTAATGCACCTAAAATCTTACAACATACTCTTTGAAACCAACAACATGAGATCAAGATATTCTAAATGTTATTTGGGAGAATATTCTTGGTGAAATAGACTCAAAATACATGTTGGAAATATGATATGAGGATAACCTTAGTTGTAAAATACAACTCTAGAATTGATTTACCAAGGCACTAGTTCCATCTTTACAAAAAAAATCAATCTATATCTGCAAAAAAATCAAATGTATATCCACCAATTTTGACTTAAGAAAGCACTATTAAAAAATTAGTGTAAGGAAAAGATGGAGTGTTCATTGGCTCATATGAACTACAATACCATTATAAATATGTCCACATAGAACATTTTAGGATATTTTAAATCTTTCTTTGTTTGACATTTTTTTCAAATTTCATAAACCATAGTCTAGTCCACCCTTGATATATCAAGACCTATCAATAAAATTCCAATCAAGGCATCTAATGTATCCAACGAGAGTTTTGTTCTTCGTATATCTTTTATTATATTTTGTCTTGAAAATCCTCTCACAATGTGTTGTACTTGTTGGAATGGTAAGTATTACTTGCCATAATTTTGTCATATTTGTAAATCTTGTATGTGAATCTGTAGCATAAAAAATCCTCCAAGCTTCCTTCATGTGAAATTCTTCACAACTAAAGTGAAGAGTATCAACAAAATTATACAACTCTTTTAAACAACCTTCAAAATCAAAGAAAGGATTTTCTCCATCAAACAAAGTATGTTAAAATTGTTTAAAAGTTTTAAGCAGCCACCACTTTGAATTTTCTTCTCTAGTACGTGCATCCTCTGAATAATTACAAGGGTTGAAAAACTTTATAGAGTTGAAAAATGAAATATCTAGGAATCTTTCATTTAAACAATCTACAAGTTTTTGAACATATTTTTTAGTAATATTTTTCAACTCTCTAATGACCCATCAATGCAAGGCTTCATTCTCTATTTTGGTGCATCAACATAATCATCACACACATTTGGAATTTCCACAAATTTTAATTCGTCCCTATAAATGTGTTCATCATGATCAATAATCTCTAAATAACCATATTTAAATCTTTTAAAAATTTAGACAAGTAACTTGTACCATTTTCAAAAGTGGCAAACCTTAGAAACCACCTACTTAAAGTCTATATAGTAAAATCTATGACTGCCCCTAAAGATGTGACATCCACATTCTCTTTTTGAAAATTTTTATTCAAATTTTTTAGTGCACATAATATATCTACAAGCATATGGAAGAAAAATTGTACTGAGAAGATCCTAGCCTTATCATACCATGAGTCTCTTTTTTCACTTTTTCACAAAGTCAATAATGGAGGTATTAACACAATAAGATTTTCAATAACCTATCCTCTTGAAATCCATCTAACTCCATGAATTTGAAGAAATTGAAGTGTTTCGAGTTATGTGATTTCCTAAAGAGCAATAAGTTCATTATTTCTTTTAGCATAATTTTCGATCGAAAAATATACCTTATTTTCTAACTTTTCAACAAACATAAATTTAGGGAAATTTTTAGTAGCATCTGATGAAGCTAAAGCCTCACAATGAGCAATGCAATGAATACATATAGGATTGTGTACATATTTTTTTAAAAGAGTAACAAATCCATTTTCACTCCCCACCATTGATGAAGACCCATCTACAGACATTGATATCAAACGTTTATTTGAAAGACCACTTTCTCTCTTCACAACACATTGCATGATATATTATTTTCCCTCTTCCATCACACACGTCTATGATGTTTAAGAATTGTGAAATAGGTGGCCCCAACCCTTTTGAGTCTATAAACGTAGCATAAACCACAAGGTGTTTCTCTACGCTTCGATCTATACTTTCATCTAACATCAAAGAGAACAATGGACTATCTAACATTTTTAAACCTTGTCTCTCTTCAATATAATTAGATATGGAAAAAAAGAAATCATTTTTAGCCATATTATTTATATAAGATTTATAGTCCCTATTTTTTGGCATGTTTGGTGTTTCAAATGCATTTCAAGAGAGCAAAGGGATCATATTTTGCATGGGGTAAGTCTTCCTGCACAACCGAACAAACTAATTTCATGGTTGTGATGATTCTTTCCTTATTGGTGTCATCAATTCTTGCAATGTGTCCTGGAATTGATTTTGCATGAGTAATTATTGCATCATGTTGATAAGTAGTACAACTAGTTCTAGTGCCCCATGGTCTCACAAACTTTTTTTCTTCACAATATATGTATTTCATGACTATTTTCCTTTCATGCATTGTACACTTAAACTTAAATTTAACTTTCCATTTATCTCTAAACACTCTATTTACTTTAGCCCTTTTTTTGTTTTGTGTTGAAGCTCCCACCTCTTTGAATTCTTCACCACAGTCATCATCACACCCTAATATATTTAAGTTTTCATTTAAATCAAAACTTTGATCCTCTTGCAATGAAGCTTTCAATGTTCCAAACCATGCAAAAAATGTCTTGATTGAATATTGGTTCTTTTTATTTCGAGATATTTTTTTTATAGTTATTAGTAGCTATACAAGCCAAATAATAAAAATAATAATTAGACATATAAAAAATATATGTTCATGTAACTATATAAACTTCATAAATTATTAGCATTAATTATTTCAAATAAATATCTATAATTTTTTTTTTTAATTAATATCAACTACCATGTTTGAAAAGAGAACATGTGTTATTCCATGATATTTTAATGTCAAATTAGATGCATGACTCAAAGGCTAAGTGGGCTTGGAAATTTGAGAAATAATAAACATATATGCACTGAGTAATGTGAAAGCACAAGGACTTCGATTAGAATTAAAGACTACAAAGTAAGCTTCATCCATCGAAGAAAAGGGGTATCAATTTGACCATGTTAATAAAAATCAAAAATTGTCTCCCAAAGAAATAGAATGATGCTTTTTTTTCTGTAACGGTTGCACTTAGCATAAGATGTGTGGGTATATTTTTTTAAATATTTATTAGTTTTAAATTTTGGGAGTAAATGTAACCAATTAGGAGAATTTATGCAATGATTAGTTAAAACATATTAGAAAATGAGATGTATATAATTTTAAAAATAAAATTATGGCATACCAATATTTATTATTTTTTTATATGGATTAATTAAAAAAATAGAGGCACGTAAAACATACCAATATACAAAAATGGAATATATTATAATAGTAATTCTCTACATGGCAGTTCAATTTTTTCACGTGGATTATGGAAAAAAAATGAATTTAAAACAATGTATATTTGATTTTTCAATTTAGTTGGTGCATAACTTATAACATACATGAACGTTGATTCATGAAAGTGCCCACTACCCAGGCTCTTATGATTGTACTTGATCTCTGCTCTCTTGAATGATTGATTGTTAGAATAACTATAGATAATTCATAGGATAATGCGTATAAAATCTAAGGAAAGTGGTGGTTAAGAGTGTCATGAGTCTGGAAGAATCTGTGTCCTGGAGCACCACAATAAAAAAAATGAATCCCTGAAAATAGATATCCAAGGAAATAAAATAATAAGTTCATATACGATAAGGATATGAAGCTAAAAAAGACATCGAACAAAGGTTGCATTATTCATAGCACAAATTTACATGGATATTTTTAGTCATAATTTAGCATACAAAAGCCTAGTTCATAGAATCTTATATCAGAAATAGGAAGCCATCATTCTTGTGGTTTGAAGTATAACTAAACATACACATGCTTACTCCATAAAATATTTGAAAAAATACAGTCCACCATTCTTGTGGTTTTAGGCACAAAGGCATAGACGTTTTTTGTCATATCTTGTATACTGACATCACAGATCAAGAAAAGATTTGAGAATTATTTAAAGAAATGAACATCCATTTTTAAAAAGACAATCAAACAAGAAGACATATGTTTAATGAAATGAACAACCATTTTAACTAAGATTTCATCTAGCCTAAGAATTTTTAATTCCATTTAGACTAGTCTGATCTCATCTTATTTCATCAAATAATTTTACATTGCTTTAGAATAGCAAGAAAGAGTTTGTAACCTATGACCTCGTGTATGTTGTTTAAACTAAAAGGAAAGAGAGTTGAACTTACAACCTTGTACACCTTTTTTAAGAGTGAAAAGAAGTAGTTGAGACTCAAATTTGTGACCTGACATAGAGATTAATTTTGTGGATAGGAAGGAATTTAGGAAACAATTGAACACATGACTTTGTGAAGGCAAACTGCAGTTCGTAGGTTTAAAGAATCAAACTTCCAGGTTGTGATTCGTGATAAAAGATTGAAGGAAGTTGGTAACTTGGTAACAATGTGATGATTGATCAAATGAGGTCATTGATTCATTTTTTAGATATGTATTAATGATAGGTTGATAACTGAAGACGTCAAAATCCTCTTTGAATCCTCCCAGTGGTTTTCCATAGCTTGTAGCATGTAGGCCTTTGTTTAAGACTTCAAAATTAATTCAATCCTACTAGACTGCCAATGTCATTGGCCAACTTCCAATTCCAAGTGGGTAGTTGCCAATAGAGTTAGCCTGCATTCATTATAATTTGGTGTGTTCGTAGGCTCATAGTGTCACTAACGTGCCGACCCTATAAGTTTTATGCTACCTAAAGACTTATAATATAAAATGATAATTTTTTCAACTTGAATGTCAAAATGACAGTGTATAAATTTTTTCCCATTCATTAATATCTTTCAAAAAAAATTCCCATATTTTACATTAAATGGTCAAATATTTTCCATGTGGTGCATTGTTTCCACATGGTGCAAAAGAGGACTATATTTATTAATGTCTTATTTTTAATCTTTCTCTTGGGCATAGGGTGATACATTATCACAAATGCCAGTGATAGGTAAAAAGGAAGAGTTGATACATAAACCCATGATACATTAACTCAAATATCATCTTTCTCATGGAAACCCATGAAACTAAGGAGAAACCATTCCCCTCATATAAAATATACTTATGGATTATGATACATAGCCCAGACCTCTGACATGGAACAAAAGGCTCTATTGGAGTAGTTTGCTTCTATAAAGATGACCTCTAGTCCTTTATCTAACTTGAAGGATCTGATGAATTTGCAATATTTTTATGGATATCACTATAAAGAAGACCTCCTTTGTAAAATTTATTCAATTTTTATTGTTACTTTACCACAAAATAAAAAAAAATATGATTTAAATCTTAAGGGTGAATCTCTTTTTGCAGAATTGTAACCAAAGGTAACAAAATATTCTACCATTGGTGAGGTACTTCTTGTTGGTGACTTTAATTCCTAGCTTGGCCAGCTATAGTTTGCTAGCCATGATCTTCATAATGATATGTTGATGATTTATTAAGCTAGCCACCATGAATCAAGGATCCGACAATATTTTGTAAACTCCACCATGAATACTTATGGGCAACACCTATTCAAACTGGGGGAATTTCATGACCTTGTTATTCTAAATGGTATAAAATACATCCCTAAATCTCGAGGCTTTACTTTTTTTCCTCATCTTGGTGGAATCATTATAGTATACTATGTTATATCATGTAAATATTTTTCTTTGAGTATAAATGATCTTCAGGTTTCAACTTCTCCCCCACCTCTCATAAATCACTTTGTTCTCTCTTTTCATACACCTTTTCCAAACCTAGTATGCCTTCTCCCCCTAGGCTCTCTCGCCAACATACTAGTATTTATTTCAACCATATATATGATGAGAGCTACACTAATATTCTTATAACTAACCTCATGGGAATTTATGAGACTTTAAACCCAATTGAGAGAGATAATAAGTTATCCCAAGAAATTATGATTATTGCCCTTAATGTCTTCCCTCTCTCCACTCATATTACTAGACCCCATAATGCCCTTAGTTATTTCCCTCAGAATTCTTCATATGGTGTGGATTGTAAAAATGTTCACAATTTATCTAAATGTATTATGAGCCAAACACCCTCCAAAGCCATGTTTGTCCAAAAATTACATATAATTATTCTTAGGGGGAAAAAATGACAATACTTGTATAACAAATGAAGAGCTATCTTACACCAAATTTGATCCAATCCCAAGTCATTATGGAGGTTATTTCCACCCAAAAAAATTATTTATGCCATTTCCAATACCCATATGTGGTATACATATGTCAACTCTATTTATAATGCTCCCAATCAACCCCCCATCCAAATGAATCATAACCACTTAACTATTTCTTTTTTACTAGAAAGATGGTCCTTAAGGTCATTTTAAAACTCAAGTCTAATAAAGTCCAAGACGTGGAAAATTTAAATGATGAATTCCTTCATCATAACTCAACTATTCTTCCCATACATATCTCTCATCTTTTATAATTTTATTATTCCTCATGATCTTCCCTTTACTTGAACATCCCATCTTCAAATCTAGGGATTATCTTCAACCAAGGAACTACCATATCATCATGATTGGGTATACTTTGGCTATGTTTTTTGCTATAGTGCTAGATTATTATATCTCCAAATGCACAAAGACGAAATTACTTAGGGAAAAAGGTCAGGTAGGATTTAAGGAGGAATCATCGAATAAGTGAGCAAATATTCACTCTTTCAACCATCATTGAGGAAGAAAAGGCTAACAAACAAAAGGTACATTTTTGTTTTGTAGACTTTCCAAGACATCTTTTGATTCAAATCCTTAAAGACTTGGGTCTTTCTGATTCAATAATCACCCTAGTAATGACTTTATATGAGTAATTTTTGGGCATGCTCATATCAAAATGGGTGTTATAGATAGTATCCATAGTACCATAGGTGTGAAATAAGGTTTTTCACTCTCACCTACTCTTTTTGAGCTTTATATTCATGAATTGGAGGACCTTGTCTCCATAACTTTATGTGGAACAAGTGGTTGTAGCCTCTTTCATATTTATATTGCTATTTTATTATTTACAAATGACATTATTTTACTTTCATGCTCAATTACAAGTCTTCAAAATTAGCTTCATATATTGAGTAATTTTTGTCATAAGAGTGGTCTTGAAGTAAGTCTTGCAAAGATAAAAGTCATGACATTCAATCTAACCAAGAAAATATCATCTACAATCAATTTGACACACAAAGTAAAATAGGTCGATATGGTGTACTCTTACATATGCTTAGGTAAGGTTTTCTTTGGAATGCCTTTTAGCCTCGTGCCTACAATAGAATCAAGACATGGAAAATGGTATACAACTTTGACATCCTTGGAAAGATAATATTTTTAGCTCAAATTTAAAGATATTCAAACAAATATTTGACTTTTCCATACAATTGTTACTCACATATTATTGTATGGCTGCGAGGTTTAAGGCCCATAATTGAGACAAAATGATTTTAAACATCTGGAAAGAGTCTTCATCTCCATGCTATCAAATACCAATTGAGCCAAAAGAATTAATCATCACTCAATTATTCTTGTAGATTTTAGGGTTTGATCACTCTTTACCTGATCTATAATCACAAACAAATAAGTGTCATAGTAGCAGAAACACACTTGTAATGGATCAAAAACATAATATAATGATTTAATAAAAATTGACAATTTAAAAGATTACAGAATTAAAATCAACATTCAAATATCCAAAATACACTAAATTTTAACTGTACAATAAATAAAGAGACTAGTTCACCAAAAATAACACACTTGATTTGATAATAGCGTTTGGCTATAAAGCCTATCTCTGACTCTCCTCTAATGGGGGGATCACTCCTATTAAAATATTGTAAAATATATTTACAAATATTGTAGAGTTACCAAAATCATCTTGAGGGCTTTGATATGTCGAAGAGATACTCTCGAAACAAAACTATGTTGTTCGAGGCCTTTAGAAATATCTAAGTCCCTCCACCACTCTTATACATGCCTTGTCTCCATAGAATAAGACTGAAAACCATTACCTTCAAATACAAACTCATCCTTTTATATAATTCTCAATATTTGTGGTGCAGCGGTCAAACCCTTATCATTTTATCACAAATAACAAGTTTTAAATCCCACTTCCAATGCTTTTAGTGGGCTAAGTAAATCTTATATCCCACATTTGGGAGATGGGGGGGCATATTTGGGTTGAAATACCATGAATTTTTTGGTAGAAAATTCCAAATTATTAGCGTTAACATATGTTTTGGTGGGATTTATGGCACTAAAACATGGCATGTGGAAGTGTGGGATGAAAAGTGGGTGTTTATGGCATGGAACTAGTTATCATGTGGATGTCACATGGAAGGTGGTATATATGACATTCACATGGCATGGAATGTGGGATTTGGTAGTTAATTAATTAATTACATAATAATATTAATTAAAATTGGACCATAATAAGTGGTTGCAAGCCATGTGGTGGATTGAAGACCCAACACATGTACCAGGATTCCCTCCCCACTTGTCTTTGTCAAAATATATGCTTCATCCAAACCAATCTTTTTTACTTGCCTAGTTCGATCTTCAACATGTGATAACTTGTGCATACGGGCTACATTTTATGAACCATAAGATGCATCAAAATTTTCTCAATGAGATCTTTACCATGACAATAATAAACTTGCAATTTGATGACTTCATTTTTGGAGTGAAATATAGATCCTCCTGGATCAATCGTCCCCACTAAGAGCTTTTGGGCCTCCAAAATTTGATTAATTGGTAAAGAAGTGAGGGTGTTTATCCCTCACTCTTCCAAATTCCATCTATTTTTCCTTGTTCATGATTATCATTTTGAGACCAACATGAAGATATTCAATGTCTCCCCTTTGTGAAGTCTGAACCTTCTTGTCAAGTATTGTATCTTCCTACAATTTTTTTAGATACTCAGGAACAACATCATCAATAAAAGGAATAGATACACTTTCATCATGATCTACAATCATCAGAGGATCATATAGTTTTAGATTTTCCACATTCATAAATTAATAATTTTTTGTATAAGATGGAAAATCCAATCTGAAAGCATTTTTACCAATCTTTTTTGTAATCTAAAAAGGATCGTACCAAATTGGTTTCAACTTTTTACCTTCACTTGTCAACCTTTCCTTACTAATTTGAATCTATACCAAATCACCTACAACAAAGTGGTGATCACCATGATGTTTGTCATGTCTTACTTTGTATTTTGCCTGACATTTCTCTAATTGATCTCAGATAGTATAGTGTACCTAATGTATCTTTTCAATGAACTTCTTGGATTTACCAACATCTTTATGTTCATTAGTATTTTAATCTTGTCCATAACAAACATCTAGAGGATATTTAGGAAAATATCCATGATAAACTTCAGAAGGAGATTTCATAGTAAAAGGATGAAGTACATGGTTGTAAGCATGTTGAATATAGAATAAATACTCATCCCACAACTTGGGATGTTTACTGCAATAACTCCTAAGAAATGTACCACTGTATGGTTTATAGCCTTTGTCTGACTGTTAATCTGTGGATGAAATGCAGTTCTCTTATTCAACTTAGTGTCCATGAATTCTCACAGTGTTAACCAAAATTCCCTAAGAAATCAAGAATCTTGATAAAAAACAATAGAAGTGGGTAAACTAAAATGAACCCATACAAACTGAAAGAACAAGTATGTCATACCTTCCCCTATCATTTTCTTACTAGAAGGAATCAAAAAATATATCTTGCTAAATCTATGAACTACCACATACAAGTAATCATGTTTCCTCCATGACATAGGCAAACCCCTACAAATTCCATGAAAATGCTTTCCTAGGGAAGGGTAGGAACATGTAAGTGAGTGTAAAGTATCAGTTTCTTGTTACTAGGTTTACTTGTGGTACAAAGAACACACCCCTTGATATATTTGGCAATATTTTCCTTCATATGGGGCTAGTAACAATACATTTTCAAATCTGTAACCAATTTACCAACTCCAAAATGACCAAAAATAAGGGAAGTATGTGATTCCCTAATCATGTGCACCCTTTCACTTTGAGGAATACAAAGTTTACCGAAATGATACAAAAGTCCATTGTACACATGATAGTCTAATTCTACTACATATTTATCACTCATCAAGTCTTTAGACACATCCTTAAAGTTAGCATCATCAACATACTATTCTTTATAACATTCATGAGTAAAATAAATATGTTGTAAAAGATTAGATGCAATTACCATAGGAGGTCTAGAAAGCATGTCAACAACTTTATTTTGAATACCTTTTTTATACCTGATCACAAGATGAAACTACTATAGGAAACCCATCAAATAAAAATGCTTATATTATTGTAGCTTGGCTTGTGACTAGAGATACCGAAGGAGCTGATGATCTATATCACTGTCTCCTTGCCCATCAAGTAATTTTTCCATTTATTAACACTTTGAACCAATGCATACAATTATTTAGCAAAAGTTAGATAGTTTCTTACCATGCTTGTGAATGTCTCAGAATGATAACATATTGGCTTCTTTCCTTGCATTAAAACAGCTCCCATATCATAATCACTTTCATCCATCTTGATCTCAAATGGATGCTACAAATCAAGAAGTGCCAAGATAGGAGCATTACTAATCTTTGTCTCCAAATTGTCGAAGGCCCTTTGTTGTTGCCTCCCACTGAAAGACTTGTTCGTACTAGTCAAAGAATGCAAGGGTGATGCAATAGGTGAGAAATTAGAAATAATTTCTCTCCAATATTGTATTGTACCAAGAAAACTTCTAACCTTAGTTCTATTATTGGGTTTAAGCCATTTAACTATAACCTCCACTTTTTCAGGATCAATTTTCAATTCAACATGTTGTACAATATAACCCAACTAAATCAAAGAGGTCTTACTGAATTCACATTTAGACAATTTCAAATAATGTTTTTCCCTTCTCAATTCATCCATGACTTTCCTAATATGAATCACATGATCTTCCCAAGACTGATTGAAGATCAAAATTTCATCTAAGTAGACTATAACAAAATCATCAAGGAATGGCATGAAAACATCATTCATAAAATGCATGAATGTAGTTGGTGCATTTCATAACCTAAAAGGCATGACAAGCCACTCAAATAATCTCTATTTGTCTTAAAATTAGTTTCCCAAATATCACCATCATTAATCCTAACCTGATGATAACCACTTTTCAAGTCTAACTTAGTGAAATATATAGCATTTCTTAAGTGATATAGAAAATCATCAATATGAGGAAGAGGGTAATGATTCTTAATAGTAATTTTTTTTCAAAACATAGAAATCAACACACATTCACCATGTGCCATCTTTCTTTGGCACTAGAATGATAGGTGAACCAACAGGAGATGTACTAGGACGAATAACACCCTTTTCCAAATGTTTCACTACCTAATTTTTGATTTCCTCATTTTCCACCACTGATCACCTACACATACAAATTTTAGGAAGAGGAGAATCCTATAACAATTGAATTTCATGTTAAACTCCACTTTTAGGGTGTAACCCTTTGGGATCCTGTAACACATCATCATAACTAGAAATGATTTCAATAAATTATTTCTTATATTTAGGATCACAATTTTCAATAGCCTAGGAATATTCTTTTTCCTTAGACTTAATCAACATGAGATAAAAGAATCCTTCTTGAATTGACTAGTCTTTTTATTTTCCATGTTGTAACCAAGCAAAGAGTTGTCTTAACTGATGTGCTCTGACTATATATTTAATGCAATATTTAACAAGAAAGTAATTTTTCTCCTCCCTAAAGAGGATTTATTTTATATCATAAAGATAAGGACTTCCTAAAACAATCCGACATATGTCCAAAGGGACTACATCTAGATCAACCTCATCCATGAATTTGGATGCGATGAGAAATTTCAATCTGCAAGTTTTGGTTACTTGGATTTTTGCATCATCACACACCAAACCAAGTTGATAGGGTTTCAGATGGGGAGTTGTTTTTAGGCCTAAATTTTTAACAATCTCTTCATAAATATAATTTTCATGTGATCTACTATCAAACAGAGTGTCAATCTTAGTATGTTTTGCAATAGCCCTAATGTGGAACAACTCATTTATTTTCTTATCATCATGCATAGATTCCTATTTTGAATAGGAAGCAACATTATATGACTTAGTGATAGAAATAGAAAGAGAAGGACACTTTTGTACACTCATAGCTGTGATCTTAGTTTCATCCCCAAAGTTTGAACCCAGATCCTGAACCACAACATTAGCTTCCTTATCTTTCTTCTTAAACATGTTAAAAGAATTTAACTCAGGATGTAATTTTCAACACTTAGACTCATCATGATTTTTTTTGTAATTATTTAAAAATGGCTTATCATCTTCTTTATGAATAGTAATAGTGGATTTTTGTTTACCCTTTCTAAAACTTTTCCCTTTAGAAGGCTTAACTTAAGATTGCTTAATTTTAACTTTAGGAAAAGATTCTTTTGTCTATTTTCCTCTATCCTCTAAGTGAATGGCTTGAACACATGCTTCATCTAAATTACTAGGATTGAGAACCAAAATCATGTGTTTCAAGTAAATATGTAACACACCTATATACTTAAGTAGTGTTTCTTATGTATAATGATGAATATTCAAAAGTAAATCCTTTTTCTTAAATTCCTATGTATAATCTTGAACACTTTGGCCTATAGTTTGTCTGAAAGATTGAAACTCCATCATGGTTTGATGCATATATCCTAAAGGATAAAATTGCTTTCTAAGTACATCAACAAACTCACTCCAAGTGATAATCGAGTTCCCTATGTTGATCTCACTTTCCTTCAACATACTCTCCCTCTTAATGAAAGTTGTACCTCCCATTTAAAGAGTAGCCAGGTGAATTTTAGACTCATCATCTGCAATCTTCTAGACCCTACAATATATTTCAATTTTCTTTTTCTAGATATCCAACTTTTCTGCATTAATCTCACCATTAAACATCAATAATTCAAACTTAATATCTACGTTTAGTGAAGGAAGATATTCAATAACATTTTTATCTTTACCATCATTAAAATAGGAAGAAGGTTTCTAAAAAGTTTTACCACCTCCATCATTCTCCATCTTCATTCATCTTTCATAGTAAAGTTCCTTGGCCATGTCCTTCATTTCTATGAAGGATTGTCAAAAAGCTCATTCAAACTCAAAGTCATCTCCCATTTCTATAGTACTTCTTGATCTAATCTCTAGATCATATTCTTATAATTCTCCTTCACCCAACCTAGATCTCAACCTTGTCAACATACACTAGAAATCCACATTGTTAAATATGAATTTTGCTTTTATACCAAAAATATGATCTGTAATCATAAATAAATAGGTGTACACTTGTAATGGATATAAAACTTAATATAATAATTTAATAAAAAATGACATTTTAAATGATTACAAAATTAAAATTGACTTTAAAATATTCAAAATATGCTAAATGTTAAGGGTGTAATGAATAAAGAGACCAGTTCGATAAAAATACCACACTTGATTTGATAATTGAGTTTGGGTAGAAAGCCTACATCTCTGAATCCACTCCAATGGGGGATCACTGCTATTAAAATATTGAAAAATATATTTACAAATATTTTAGAGTCACCAAAATCAACTTGTGGGCTTTAATTTATTGAATAGTTACTGTCAGAACAAAACTATGTTGTTTGAGGCCTTTAGAAATGTCTAAGTCCCTCCAACACTCTTATACATTCCTTGTCTCCATAGAATAACACTAAAAACAATTTCCTTCAAATACAAACTCATCCTCTTTATATAATGCTCAGGCTCCATGGTGCAGCAGTCAAACCCTTATCATTTTATCACAAATAACAAGGTTCAAAACCCACATCCAATGGAAAAATATATTTACAAATATTTTAGAGTCACCAAAATCAACTTGTGGGCTTTAATTTATTGAATAGTTTCTGTCAGAACAAAACTATGTTGTTTGAGGCCTTTAGAAATGTCTAAGTCCCTCCAACACTCTTATACATTCCTTGTCTCCATAGAATAAAACTAAAAACAATTTCCTTCAAATACAAACTCATCCTCTTTATATAATGCTCAAGCTCCATGGTGTAGCAGTCAAGCCCTTATCATTTTATCACAAATAACAAGGTTCAAAACCCACATCCAATGCTTTTTGGTGGTCTAAGTAAATAATATTTCCCATGTCTGGGAGGTGGGGGGGCATATTTGGGTTGAAATACCATGAAGTTAATGGAATAAAGTGCCAAATTATTGGCATTAACATATGTTTCAGTGGGCTTTATGTCATTAAAACATGGCATTTGGAAACCATGTGAAATGTGTGGGATGGAATGTGGGTGTTTGTGGCATAAAACCAGTTCTGATGTGGATGTCATGTAGAAGGTGCTATAAATGACATTCATGTGGCATGGAACATGGGATTTAGTAGTTAATTAATTAATTACATAATAATATTAATTAAAATTGGACCATAATAAGTGGTGGCAAGCCATATGGTGGCTTGAGGACCCACCATGTAGACCAATTTCCACTCACCACTTATCATCTTTCAACTCGATGCTCCGTCCAAACCAAACATTTTTACTTGCCCAGTTTGATCTTCAACATGCGATAAATTGTGCATATGGGATCTAATTTGCAATCCGTAAGATGCTCTAGAAAGTTCTCGATGAGATCTTTGCCATGACAATGTTCAACATGCATTTTGATGACTTCATTTTTGGAGAAAAATATAGATCCTATGAGATCGTTACCTCCTTAATTTTTCATGTTATCATTATATTACATAGGCTTTGATGTATGGAAAATTATTTCTTTGGTTAGAATAGATATCCATTATTGGCTCTTGAATTTTCTATGCCGCTAACCAGAAAAGGATGCAAATCTTGTTGGTATACAAGAGTTATATCTCTTCTCTAGAAGTTGGATATTGATATATGAATAATGCCTCCTCTTGGGTTTTATATTAATGATCCTCAACTCACTAAACATGAATTCAAGAGAGGTATTCTTGAAAAGATCAATAAATCTTACATGAAAGTTACGAGGTTCAATCCCAAAGAGCCTTTAAAACCAAAACTTCTCTATTATTTTAAATTGTATACCTCCTTTCATGAGGAGCAAAATTAAATTCATGGATACATAATGAGAACATTTCCATCATGTTTAAGGATTCCTTTAGCTCAGTTTCACATTTTGTCTCATCAACTCTGAATAGAATCTAATCATAACCTCCCACAGGGTGAGTGTGAATGCCAGTTATGTTTTATTATACCTAAAAGTGAAGAGCATTTTGTATTCAAGTGAATTATGGGCCTATATATTATGATATTTGTTGAAGGTAACATTATATTTTTAGAGATTCCCATGGATCCATGAGGAGTTTCATTTGGTATGAGGACTAGAAATGTTTACCCTTGTTTATTTATGAAACATTTCAACTTCGATAAAGAACACTCAAATTAATGTCTTCACATAAAGAATTTAATAGATAATAGTTCCTACTTTCAATTAATAGACTTAATAAATATCAAGATACCGCATGTAGAAACAACTTGGTATAGATCTATAAGGCAACACACATTTTACTTGTTTGAATATCTAAGACCCTCAAATAGTATAATCATTATTTCTCATTGATTTTATTTATCTTTTATATCTTTCAGAGATGATTTTAGTACTCCCTTATTGTGCTCATTTCATGTAATATATTCTTCAGTCTTATAGGCCATTATTGGCCTCTTATGGACATTTTAATCTAAATTAAACTAAATATTCAAACATTCAAAGAAATTATTTAAATGCATTTAGCCATGTCCTTAATCATACTCTAAAATTCTTCTTTTCAATTATTAGTATGTGTTCCATTAATATTTTCATTTTTATATCTTAAATTAAGGTAGGTGATTGGGGAACTACTATTTTTTTATCTTTAGTGAATTAGTGGTCCATAATTTACCATGACTTTATTCATTCATTGATATGTGGTCCATTAAGGTGGGGGTAATATAGAGAGGGCTATCGTTCAGATTTTTTAATGAATTGGTGGTTCCATAGTATTCCATAGCTTTACTATTTCACTGGTATGTGGTCCATTAGTACCCTTTGTGTTCCATTTTTTTGGGGTGGATGATTTCATTAAGATAACTAGTTCAGATCTGAGTAAATTAATATAGAATAAAAGATGCAAACACAAAGAATAATATTTATTCACACTATATTATTTATTCTATATATCAACATACGGGTTATTAAAAATTTATATAAGAAAGATATTTCCTATAATTGGGGATATCATATCTCCATATATCTCTCCTACAATATATCCTCAAACCCTATATATATGCAATATAATAAATATTTTATATTCATAATATTTTTTAACAATATTATGATTATCAAATAACTAATTCACACAATATAACATTTACCTCTCGATAAATATCCAAAATCACACAATATATTATTTACCTCTTGGAAAATATCTAAACTCACACAATATAATCTTTATCTTTCAATAAATATCTAATGTAAAAGCTAATGTGATAAACTAATTCCTAACATTCCCCCTTATTTTTTACATGGTGTAAAAAAATTCAGACTCTCACTTGCATTATGCTCACCCCTATGTCATGCCCAAATATTTGGCTCATGAACTTGATAGAAAGAAAGAGTCACTCCTTCCATGGTTTTAGTTAGGTTTACCACAAACCTTAACATGAACATGAACCTCATCAGTTGTCCACCTCTGATGGTTTTATAAACCTACCACAAACCTTTTCAAGATCCATGAAATGAATTACATTGGTGTTTTTTATCCTATCACTATGTTTTCACATCAAGGAATAATGTTTAGAATTTCACATAAATTACAATACTTGAATAGGCATGTACTTCTATTCTTATTTTCAAACATACAACAAAAACTATAAAAAAAAACACACCACATAATATGTCACCAAATCATTTGATCCCCAATGTTGGTGACTGAAGAGAGGCTTTGTAACCTTTAGCCTCCATTTTTTATTTCTTATAGTAGAAGAAGCTAGTCACTCAACAAAAATATCAAAGAAGCTCAAAAGTTTGCACATTGGATGCACTTCCCCCCTCAATGTGAGACAATACATTTTCATAGGACGTTAGGGTCACCCAAAAATGCATCCATTTATTTGATTCTTTGACAAATAAAAAACACTTAAAAATCAACTCTTTTGACATTTTAAAAACTTTTGATTACCAAATATTGACTTTGACAACATACATTAACTTGGTCTTAATGACAAAAATGAATTTTTATTAATAAACCCAATGAATAAAAATGGTTTTGACACTTTGAATCATTTTATTTTGATGTAAAATGTTTATTATCATGGATCAAACAAAACCCTTGACAACTTTAATACCAATATTCACACCTAAGATTAAAAACATAAAATAAGTCCCTATTGATTTTTTAAATAACTAAGGACAACCTAACATTATAGAACAAAAATATTATAGTAAAAACTAAACATATCAACTTATAAACAAACATTAAATTGAACACTTAGACATGTAAATATACATACAACTCTGCATGCTTGATTTGAAGGAGAAGTACTTTTAGACCTTTTTAAAATTGTGTCAAATTTGAATGTAACCCACATGGAGAATCGATGCAAGTGTAACTTGAGATGAAAATTAAGTTATAATAAGCTGGATATTTTCATTAGAAGAATGAAAAGTTCTAGGTTTATTGCACATGATTCAATGATGCAATATTTATATAACAGTCAAACAATTCTATCCATAGAATTTGATGAGCTTCACTCAATGCTTGGATTTTAAAAAAATGGAATAATAATCAAATCCTTTTAAATAAAATGATGTTTGAATTAATGGGTAACAAATAAATACACAAGTGATAACTTCATACATGATCCATAAAAGGTGGTGATTACAGAAACCAATGTTGGAAGGTGAGGTGAACATAACAGTTGTAATGTAGTGAGGCTAGAGACATAAAAAATGTGAATAGAAAACACATTTGGCTCATAGAAAGATCTGGTAGAGTATGCACACTAATCCATTATAATATCATTTGAAGTACTTAAACCACAATTATCCTATGCTAATAGAATACTTAGCTACTATTTCATGTAAAGATAAGACCCAAAATGTATTCCAGCATGAAGTAGACCATTACATCATGATGGTGGATGATGGTAGAGAAGTCATCTAATTCCAAATAGTGAATACACAAAATAACTTAATCTATTTTCTATATTAAACTTATGCACAAATAATTATTTACAAAACTATTTTTTCTCATTACTAGGAAGAAAATACAGTGCAATTGTCCCTTACATGCTCTCATAGATCCATAGCTGATGCCAAACCTATTCTGATCCCTGATAATAGATCTGGTTTAGATCTAAGTAAATTAATATAGAATTAAAGATCTGAATATAGAGAACAATATTTATTCACACTATATTATTTTTTCTATATATCAACATATGGGGTATTACAAACTTATATAGGAAAACTATTTCCTATAATTGAGGTGATGATATCTCTATATATCTCTCTTATAATATCTCCCCAAACCCTATGCATATGCAATATAACAAATATCCTATATTCATAACATTATTGTAACAATATTATGACTATAAAATAACTAATTCACCTAATATAACATTTATATCTCAATAAATATCCAAACTCACACAATATAATATTTACCTCTCGATAAATATCTAAACTCACACAATATAATATTTACCTCTTGATAAATATCCAATGTAAAAGTTAATGTAATAAACTAATTCCTAACATCCATGGTCCCATGAAAAATGAAATGCATGATAATTATAAATTATAGAATCTTTTCTTAAAAACAAAAAAAGTTAACAACTTTTTATTGAAACTTTTTGACAGAGTGAACAAATGAGGCCCTAATTGTTTTCATTCCTACTCTTATTTTAAGAGATTTTTCATTTCACACTTCTAATGTTCTAAAGAGTGATGGTTCTACTAGTTTTGATGTATAATGATAATAACAATAATGATAGCAGGAAGGGAGGGCTCAAAAAATCAAAATTTGATATTCAAAAAATCATTGTTATTGTTTGCACCATAAATACAATATAAAAACTAGATGGTTCTTCATGAAATCAGTCAACATACCCTTTTTTACATTTGTGATGTTGGAGGAAATAGTGGAAGGAGAAATGACATGTCAAGATGTTACGAGGGATTTGTTAAGTGGTATTTTGTGTTTTTTCTTCTGTTGGAGAGTGTACTTGATAGGGTAATGATTTGTACATTAAAAATGTCTAAAACTCATGGTTAAACTTTGGGATATGTAGTAGTTTTTTGTTATCAATATGTATAATTAATTGAATCCTATTAGTTTATTCATGTATAAACTAAAATAAATTGAGCTCTTGTATCATAACTACTAATTCCCCAAAGGTGCAAGATACATTAGAAAGTATGTAATTTTTGATTTTATAAAAATGTTTTTTTTTAAAATCAAAAGAGTGTAAATGGATAGTCCTAACACACTCAAAAAATATGATGGCACACACATACATACATACATATATACATATATACATATATACATACATATGTACATACATACATACATACATATATAGGCACGCACAAACACACACACACACACACACACACACACACACACACACACACACACACACACACACACACACACACACACAGACACACACATCTTAGGGTTAGAGGGTTCCTTACCCTTTTTATTGACTAAGGAATGAGAGTACAATATAGAAAAATATCCACACAATTCATCTATGATATACCAGGAAGTGGATCAAGTCCACACAAACATAATAGACCAGGATTTATCAAAATAGGCCTTCAACCATATAAACACTGAAACAAACCTCTAAAAATACATGTCCAACATGTCACTCACCCTACCTTAGGCACACCAACAAAAAAACAATAAACCAATATGTCCTTCCTTAACCATTCTATATGTGAGAGTAAAAAGTACTAGAAGGTGGTTCTAGGGTGACTTGTCATTCCTTCTTATTCCTTACCACTATTTGGTCTTCTATATCCCATGATTTTTCTAAATCTGCCCAACAATAATCAGTTTGGGAGCTACCATAGGAAACAATGCCAATTTCTAAAATTGATTTTGTATTAGTAACAACAACATAATCACAATATTATCCTCTGTAATTAGCAAATGTACATAATTTAAAACTTGAGTCATAGGCTTGTTATTAGCCTTGGGTAAAAATTTTGTCATTCCTCTAGCTAGTGAGTCTGACGTATTGGCTATAAATATTACGAGATCATTGGGAATTATGGTAATTCAAAGCCACATCTGCATTTTCAAAAACACCTTCAACATCTGGAAGGTAGTCCCTCATAGTTGAGAGTTTAAATGCAACAACAATCCTTAACCTTAAACTTAAACATAGTTTGAATGTCTTGATAAATATCCATGTAGCCTTCAGATATGTGCATAGGTAGTGTGATATAAATTTTAGTTAGATTCATCCAATACCATCAACACATCCAAGGCACTACCAATTGTTAAAATACAAGAAACAACCATGAACATAAGAAGAATGTATGGAAACTGAATCCAGATAGGCTTAATGGTGAGAGTTTCCAAGAGAGAATTAAAAGCAGGGAACCATGGCTTTATGTAAAGAAAATTTTGGTCCCAACTCCATGTTTTATCTTTAAACACCTTGTTTTGGTCTTCCAAACAATAAAAACCTCCCTAATATAGTGGTAAATCTATAATGTATCCACCATACATGGCTGCCATGAATCAGAGACCCATTTATGCAAAGCAAGTAGGCTTGGATACAACAAGTTAAATTTACATATTAATCCCCTAGTTACCAACCAATCCTCATTTTTAAGCACCTATTCAAGTGCCTCATCTCCAAAGGAAATTGAAGGATTAGACTTTGTTGTTTTCATGGGCTTTACTTCCATATTTTTCATCCTCTCTATATGGGAAGCCACTTCAACAAAGGATTTGCCACTACTCTTTTAAATCTTTACTGACCTTGCCAAACTGAAGGTGTCCTTAGAAAGAGGTGTAGCATGGCCACCATTAGCATCCAATGACAAACTTTAAACTCTCTACTTATTTTTTTGTCTCCCATACCTTTTTGAGGTTGGGGATTGGCTTTACGACTTGTTACGCAACAAAACCATTTTCTTAAAGCACTACCTTCACTTTTTAAGCCTTCTTAAACCTAGAAACACCCCAAATAATGTAGATTAAACACCATGGCCCATTATAAGTATTCTCATCCAATTTTTAGATGTACCCTCTTTTGTCCCTGATTTACTGCCACCAATTTAGCCTTTGACGTCACCATGCTTGTATCACCTACCAACAAACCACCTCTATGAGATCCATTTTTAACCTCCCTTGAACAAACCAAAAGTCCTATATCTATTGTACCTTCCACCTTTGACATGACTTTCATCTTCCCTACCATACATGTTCCCACTTGACTATAAATCCTAGTCCTTGAATCTTTGAGAAACATTGTGTAAAAAAACTACTAAATTTTGGTTTTGAATCATATACTCAATATTTCTCTTTATATAATATTATTAGTATATTATGAATAATAATTATTATTTATACATCTATTAAAATTATCTATAATATTATATATATATATAAATTAATACATTTAAAATAAATTAGCCTAGATATCTGAAATACATTTATATAAAATGCGTCGAGAGATATCAATCTTGAGGTGCCTATATCATGATGTAGGTTAGATAGGAACCTCAATATTTATATCTCTCAGCATATTTTAGATAAATGTATTTAAGATATCTATGTTAGTAGCACCCGTAGGTATGGCATGCACATTTAACAATAAATACCAATTAAAGCATCATTTCATATTCATGAAAATAATAAATATATATCACATTCAATGATAATTAAAGAAAATAGTTTCATATACATCTAAATGTGAAAATAAGTATAATATATGTGATATTAAACATGTAACATTATTGTAGTTCTAAGGACTTGAGTCTCTCATCCTTGGCTTTCTGTTTGGAAAGTTGTTTTCCTATTTTCAACTTCTCATATCTGTCATATGAAAATGGAGAACAAATTCTAAGTCCTTCTAGAGATTTTACACATGATATGGCCAAAATTGTTAACCATGGTCATTTTTTATGTCCTATATTAATTATTTCTTTAGAAAGAGTTAATACTTATGATTTGTGTATAGATAACCCCCAAGCCAGTCTTAAAGGTAGTTGTCATGTTCATCCCCTTTATATTGTTTCAATTGGAATCATATGTGAAGTTACATCTTCAAATGGCATTCCAGAGCAATTGTCAAATTTCATCATAACATATGTAGGTGGCCCTAGTGTGAAACTTCTATGTTTGTATACTATCCTTGGAATATATCATAGATATCCATTTACAAGTCCTACTTCTATCCATAATTTAGAGGTTACATTACCCTTGCATCCTTAGCTATTAATAACTCCACATCCCATTCACCATTCTGACCTCCTGATGGATTAACACTCCTATTATATTTGAAATGCTCCTTGCAATCGATCCTTTTAATGATTTTAATTTCATTTTGTTATGATTTTTTACATTATAATTTTTTGAAAATACATGAATAACATTGTCAGAATGTTCCCTAATGCTTAGGTGCAATACACTATTTTTTCTTGACATCAATAGTCAAATGTGCATTTATAATATTTGTGAGTAGTTGTCAAAAAGTTTTTTGGTCATCAGTTTCTCCTTCTTGTATAAATACCTTATCCAGAGTAATAACTATTTTGAATTCTTCCCATAATATTTTTCCATGTCTGTTACTATTGTATGGTGATTTATTACTTAGAAGAGGTAGGTGGCCAAGATCTCCTACTAAAATGATTGATCTCCTTCTAGAACTCATGTTTGCATTTTATAGAAATGCTTGATGAAGTCGTGCATCTATGTTCTGCAACATTTTTCCACAATGAAACTCATTTCATCAATCAATATGTATTTTATATGCCACATTTCTTCTTGAAAACTTGTCAATCTTGTTCCTTCTAATTCAGTGAAGTCTGTGATTGGGATTCATAGTGTTGAGTGGATTATACAAGCACCAATATTAAAAACTATAACTCCAGTTGGTTTAATTTAATAAAAGTGGAGAACATTGCATATTTGATGTTTCATTTTGAAAATCTTCATGAATGGCTACAATTTGATGTGATTTTCCTCTTCCTATTCTTCCTTGAATTAGCATGAATAGTGGTGCAACATTATGATTCTGAAGAAAATGTCTCATGATTATATCAAGTTCATTTTTTTGTTTGGTACCTAAGGTTACATATGAAATATTACTTATTATATCATTTGGTATAAGTAAATCATTGTCTTTCACTGTGCTTATGAAATTTATAGCTGAGGTTATGTATTCTTCTCCTTTATATTCATGATTCCATGGTGTTCATCTATCATGATATTTTCTACCCAACATATCTAATTCTAATACTTCCATAATTTGCCCATGATGTATCTTTGATATGATTTCCCACTCATGTTCCATTGTATTTTGATGAATGGATTGAACATCATCACGTTCAACATCACATTGATTTTCATAGTCATCTGGCATAGTCCTCCACTCTACATGCCAAAGATTATAATTCAACGACTCCTAGTTTGATGATATTATATCATCATCAAGTATGATATCTCTTTCTATATTAAGAAATGACTTGTAAATCAATAACTCTAACCAATAGAAATCAACCCCATTATTTAATTCTCACACAAGCATTATAGTAAACCTTTGGAATACACTCACAATAGTTACCACACTCTTGGCTTCCCATTCATTACTTTCCTTTGCTTGGGATTATATGTCCGTGATTTAGTTTTCTCTATAAGTGAAAAAGTTTTCATTTCATAACGTTTGTTCATGTATCCATTAATGAAAGCTTTTAATGGTTTATCAATTTTTGGTTCTTTAGTATGTGTCACCAGTTTGAACACTTCACATGAAACATTCAAAGTGATAAACTCTTTACTATTCTCTGCCAATACGATCTACAAAAACATATAACACCTCTCATGTGCCCCAATGTCTTTTTTTACAAGGGTTTCTATTAGGAGTCTTCTATATACCACAACATACCAAGATTTACCAAGTGCGGTCCTCAACCCTATAGAAAACTAAACAAACCATGGAAAATAGGGCCAACAGGTTTCTCCCCTTACCATGGGCATGGCACATCACTAGAAACAAAACATTATGTCCCACCCTCACCATCCTAATTGTGGGACTAAAGAGTCTTGGAGGATGGTTCAGGGATGATTCTCCCTATTTCATTCTTACTTATTGCTATCTAGTCCTCTCTATCCTACAAGTTCTATGAATCATCTCTGAAAAAATAGAAACTTTGGTTTGGTGGGATTTGAGAAGCAACTTCATATTCAACTAAAATTGTTTTTGTGTTCATATTGGAACCATCAACCTCAATAATCATCTCCTCATAATTTAGAGAAGATACAAAAAACATGTCTTGAGTCACAATGGCATTATAATCAACTTCTAGTATAAATTATACCATTTCTCTCATGGGAATTTGGGTACTAGTTGTGAATATTGTAAGATGAGTGGGAAGGGCATCCTTCCAATGAGAATGATCCACCATTTGCTTCAATCTACAAACATTCATAATGAAATGAACATTTTCAAAAGACCTTCAAAATCTAAAAGGTATCCCCTTAGAGTTGAGGGTTTGAATCTAGCAATGATCCTTGAATTTCAACTTGATGGTAGTTCGAACATCTCAAGAAATATCCATGAGGACTATAATACACATGAAGGTGGTGTGATTAAAACTTAAACAAGAAGCGTCCACTACCAAAAACTTAACCAAGTTACTACCAATGGTCAAAAGGTAAGAAGTATCCCATAATTAGAGAGGAAGGTGTGACAACTAAACACAAATAGCCTTGGTGGTGAATTATCCCATAATTTGAGATAATTTTTAAAGGGATGAGTTTCCTAAAGCCATGGGGGTGGTGAATCCTAAATTTTTTAATGAAGTATTGGAGAGTAAATGTAAAAGCATATGTAATAAAATTGGTTTCATGGTATTAAAATTTTGAATGTATGCTCTAATTTTATAGAGGATAATATTTAAAGTGATTATATTTTTACTTATAATTAATGTTTATACAAATTTTGATCATATATAAATTTATAGTTGGTAGAATATTTTTGGAAAAAATAAAAGTAGGTATAGAAAACTCCCATCTTTATTTTTTTTCCACCCTCTCAAACTTTCTCCCTAAAAATTAGAAAACTCCTTATTTTTTGGAAAATTTTCTAAAATATCGTATTGCATGCCTTTTATTTTTCATGGGGCAACTAGCTCATATTTGGAAGATGTGACTTGTAACTCTTTTATTTCACATTTGGACATGAAGGAATGACAAAAAAATTTATGTTCTCTTATATTTGATATTTGAGGTTTGGTTTTAAAATAAATAACCTATTAATATGCTCTTGGAGTTATTTTGGGTGCCTTCATGGTGTTTTTGTAGGTTTCTTAGACCTTTTATTCAACTCTTGGACTCCAAAATCAATATTCTCAAGCTCTTTATTGGCTTCAAAAGGCTTTACTTTGGTTTCTAAGGACCCTTTCCAAACATATCCATTGTTCCCAGAGTTCTAAAACCCTTTCCTAAGGTTTACCGAGATAGAACAAAGTCTCGAAGATAGGCTCAAGTTTTGTGTTTATTCACCTAAGTGTTGAATGGGTTGTCTAATATGGACTATGTTTTATTAACTCTGGTCCTTTGAAAAAAAACTAGTAGTGAGATCATTCCCATCCCCTCATAGGCTTGTGAGGCAGCTCTCATGCCTAATTGATGATGAACCAATTATTTTTCATAGGCCTAGGGCTTCTTAGTGCTATCAAAACCTAAGAGCCTGGCTCAAATATGAATGTGCCACATGGAAGAAGTTAGACCTAGGGTTTCCTAGATTTTCAAGCAACATAAGGATCAAATTGAATAAGCAAAGGACACAGACTTTAATAGAGCCTGACTTATTATCTTGTTAGTGATGGTAGAACCTAGGACTTGTAAGAGAAAAACATGAGGCATGGTAAATGTCAAGGTGTCAAAAATTAATGTATGTGTTATGAATCAAAAGATGCCACATATCACAGGTGATCAGTGTCCAACTTGTCACACCATAGGGAACAATTAATAACCACCATGTGGCATGTGTCAGTGTTGGCTAGTCAGAGCCCAGGCCCAACTTAATGAATCAAATAGTCCATGTGGACTTATTAGTCATCAAACTTGACAAATATCCTAACCAACCTAGGTTTGCCACATCATCCATGATGACATCATCATGTCACAAGTATAAATTTGATGTCCATCATCCTATCACCTGAATGTCACTCTTGGATGTCAGAACCAATGAGATCATGCCATGTCTCCATGATGATGCTCCAAATATATTAGATTAAATTTGATAAGTATATACCTATCACCAAATCATCAAGGCTCAATGTTAAGGGACACATGGAAAAGGTATCCTAATGAATAGGCACCATTTAATAAGGTTCAAGGAGGTCTTATTGTTAAGGAAATCATATAATCAGAGGCTAAATAGAAACCCAAGATGAGGAACGAAGTGAACTTTGGGACAACATAGAATAAAAGGCACCAAATGGGTTTGATAGTATCTAAAAGGTATCCACATTGGTTGAAACACAAGAATAGTTTGCATTGGCTTGAATTTCATCCAAAATGTGAATAGACCCGAGGGGATATGTAATGGGAGAAATATTCAAGTTTGTAAAATAAAAATATAAGATTACATTAAACAAATAATAATAACTTCCATATATTATATTGCACACTCTATATTATGTGCTTAGCATACCTGTAGATATAAAAAAATATATAGGCAACTGATAGGTTATGAATACCGAGTCAAAAACTGATAATTATCTCCTATAATCATATGATTGGTAAACCCATACAAACAATATATTATAAATATGGTTTTTAATATATTAGACTAAAAATATTAAATATTTTTCTACATCATAAAATAACAATAATATGTTCACACTAATTCCTAACATTGATCCGCTTAGTGTGAGCATGGTAGAAAAACATTCACTCTTTTCTATGGTTTTCTCATCTCTATTTGCTCATGATCTTGGCACAACTATTGAAATCAGGGTAGAGAAGAAACTCATCAACTTCTTATCAACCATGCACTTTGGGAACTTATCTAACCAAATTAGGATGGGAAATATGAACAAGAACCATTTTATTATCAACCTTTCATTATACAGAAAAAATATAACGTAATTAGTGTGATAACTCAAGTATGAACCATCTATCTAACCTTCAATGTTTTTATAAAGGTTAACCACAAACCTAGGTATGAACATGAAGAAACTTAACTGTTTAACCTCTACAAGTATCATGATGTTGTTTTTCCTTTATGATTTCATCTTTTCACTATTTTTTATATCAGGGGTTTACATAGAAATTAGATCACACATGAATATTTTTCACATTCCATCACATAAGAACAAACTATTCTCAATTATGACCACTATTGTTGACCATTATCAGTCGATATTGAATAGTATAGGACATTGCCATTGCCATTGGAAGTTACCTTTGACTTTAATTGATTTGTTGTATAATGGAAATGGAGTATTGTTATTATATCCCCCATATAGTGTGAAATTTCCACTTATTAAGTAAACCAATAATACATTAAGAAGAAACACACTGCATACAATTGAAAAAATGTCACAATAACATTGTGTGGCCTCATCACTTGTGACTGAAGAGAGAACACTAAAAAGTCCTCCTACGTCTATTGCCTCTTACCTCCCTCATTTTGATACTTACTTAGTGAATTGGGTGTTGAAACTCAACCTTTACATGTTTTTGATAACTTACAAATTAGATTTTAAAGTCACTTGAAATCGCATCCATACAAGAGAAATAATTTGACATTAATGAATTTATTATTAACTCTTGATGATATAAGTTTATTAACATTTTGAAGACATTTGATGATTTGAATCTAATTTAAATAATAAAACTAAATTGATAATTTATACTTTGACTCTGGACATAAAAAAACCATTTAACTAATAAACATAAACCAAAAGTAACATAAGACTAGAAGTATAATGGCATATATAACTTTAATTTAAAATCACTTATATGTAAATTTAAATTTGAGTGCCTCTCAAATAAATTTTTTTCTAAGGGATCAATCTTAAATATCATTAAGAAATAAACAAATTACTTTATAAAATTCTAATCAACTTAAAAAATAAGAATAACAGCTTTGAAACTATTTGACCAAATGAAAACCCCTATGGAAGGTGAATGGACTTACACATATTTAGGATAAGACCCATGACACACATACCCTTAAACTTGCTATAAAGGCAAATAAACATAAAGACTACTATACCTTGAATTACTATAGTTTTCATGACATATAAAATGAATGAAATTACATGAAATAACATGCCTTTTATTTGATCAGATCACTTCACATGCACTCTAATCACCATGATATTGGATGAGCTCCTATGGCCAACATTGATGTCTAATACATCCAAATTGAGACCTGAATGTAGTCAACTATAAAATACATTATTGAACTAGATCTGTCAAGGTGGAGAGATGTTACAACATGGTGAGTCCTGAGATGAACTCAATGAGAATAGATCTATAAATGACACACACATGGATACATGCAAGTAGATCTATATGTGTCTGGTGATTCATGCTAGCATAGTTCTATTGGCTCTTTCACCATCTGTATTGAATGAATGTAACCACCCTATTAGTGGGTTGAGGAGGATCTTAATGCATTAAGTTGCCTATAAAGATCTCAATCAAAGAGTAAATGAGGGTTGGATCCATTTAGATTAGGACCAAATTATTTGGGCTCTCCTAGTTAGTAGACCCAAGCATTTTATTATGCATTTTCATGTTTTTCTAGATTAGTTTAGAGTCGTTCTTATTTGGATGCCAATGTTGAAATCTAAGTATGAAATGAATGTCTATTGTGCTTGTTAAATGAAATATCTTTACATCAAATCTTTTTCAACTGATAGATTGGGTCTATGCATGAAACATGGTGAACCCATTTTCTTCTTTTACATTGCTCTTATAGTCCTCAGAGCCTTGCATAACTTAGTTTTTGGTTGTGTTAAGTTGGCCCTCTCTAAGACTGGTTAATCAAGAGTTTTTGTCTAGTCATAAATCAGATTGTGTTTCCATTAGAAAGTAGCCTTACCTTTCTCTATTTCTTTACCCTTATCTATTTTGATTTTATTTATTAGTTATTAATTTAGTTATAGTTTTGTCTATGAGTTGTAATCTAGTGTTTCCTATTTTATATTTATTTCATGCTCCTCGTTTGTCACTCCCATTCATGCATTGTAAAACTCTTGAGAAATGACAACTCGTGATCAGCTGAGAATTGATTGATAAATTTAAATATGCTCATCAAATTATGTAAATGTCTTCTTAAATTACTTTAAAATCTTTGAGAGATCATTGAAATGTTTCCCACTAACAAAGGCCCTTTATATGGAATGTTAACAAAAAGCCACTAAGTGAAGACCTATGCACTTATAGATATAGTAATGATATTAGAATTAGTTTACAGATAATAATGATATTAGACTTAAGTTACAAAGTTAGGTTTTTACAGTAGTTATGAAACAAGATTTAGAGAATGCTTCAACAAAATACAACATATAAGATGCCTTTACACTAAGTGAGAGGGATCCTAGAGGAAGGATTAATACCAAGATGGAAAGTAAACATATCAAGTACTTTCCTAGGGTTATAATCATGATTCTGCACCCTTAAATTGATTTGTTTATGAAAACATACCTCTCTTTGATTGATTGGTTTGGCACAAAAATATTCTTCCTCCAAACTCCCCAACAAAGAAAAAATAACAAACTGGATGGAGTGATGGGCTGTGAAATTCCAAACGTAGTACTCACAAAGCAAAAATAATGACCTAAATGGGCTGATCAAACTGGGGAAGTCCAAACATAGAAGTCATTATTCTTCATTATTATTGTTTTTCAATTTTAACTATTCTAGTGTAATAAATATTGTGTGTGTGTGTGTGTGTGTGTGTGTGTGTGTGTGTGTGTGTGTGTGTGTGTGTGTGTGTGTGTGTGTGTGTGTGTGTGTGTGTGTGTGTGTGTGTGTGTGTGTGTGTGTGTGTGTGTGTGTTTATTTATTATATCTTTTCAAAGTTACATGTTAGTTGGCTTTATATTTGTATATATTTTTTGATATATCAATCTAAACAAATTTTTTTTTATACATTCACACCATTTTACTCCTTGAATGTAAGTGTAAACTACACCTCTTAATGTAATCACATTAATTTTAATTTTTAAAAAAGAAAATATCCAACAATAAACTAAAGTTATAATTGAATTGTTCGAAATAAATTAAAATTAAAAATAAATTTATAACATCGATCATTCTAATATTTGAACTATATAAATAAATTGGCATAAATGTTAAAATTGTATTTTATAAATTTATCGATAAAAAAAACATACCAATAAAAATTTAATTTACAAAAATTATTAATAAACAAAATAAAGTAAATCCCCCTTTTGTAATTACACTTCTCAGCTTGGCTATGGATAGCTCACCCCAATTTACCCATGGTGGATAAGCATAATGCCTATTGGGGGATGCATTCATCTGTTTCTACGTGTAAATTTTTCTTCAACACAGTGTAGGGGGATTGTGTGGAACCCAATCTTGCTCAATTTGCTTAGTGTATACAACACCAAGACTTACCTATTTACAAAAGACTCATTCAACCAGGATTTCCCCTTCCTACTTACCCTTTATGTGGCCATCTCGAGACACTTCCTTATCATTTTTGGTATTGTTCCAAAGCCCAAAGGGTCTAGACTTGGATCCATGATATCTTCAGGGCTTGCTAGCCTAAATTATTTCTTTGGCAGTATATCCTCCTTGGAGATAAACCTACAATTCCCTTTAAATACACATAAGTTTGGCATAATTTTAAAGTGAAAATTATCTTCTCACTTTGGAAAGAAAGAATTAATTATGTGTTTAATAATGCTTTTGTTGGTTGTAATGTCTCTGCTTTAAGCAAGTCCTCCATCATCTCCAATGTTCTTTTGTAGATTCATGTTCAAGCTAATAAAGTGGATATTAAACTTGGACACATTTAGAGACTCCTCTCTCACTGGGAAAATTCTACTTGTGCATTGGCTTAGGTTCTACCATTTCCACCTAGAAATCCTAGATTGGAGGATATAATAGCTTTACCACCTTGTGGTGGGCATCTTTGCAATCATTCCTGGTGTCACTCTCACAATGACACTGCATACTAGTGCATGAACCCTCTTAAATAGTAGCAAGGGTGGTAGTTTCCACCTCTTTCCTAGCTAGGTAGGATGGCTGGGATGCTCATCTTCCTCCTCTATGCTAGGTTGCTTGGAGGGCACCACCTAGAGGCTAATCAGACATGATGGACAAGTTTCCAGGGGTTTCTTTGGCCACTTCACTCACTCAGACACAAGAAAAATTAGAAGACGATAGGTGGTTGGAAGCCTATTTTAAATGGCAATGACTTGCCAAGCTTGGGTTGGGGTCCTAATGATATGAATCATCCACCTTCTGACTTTGCTCATGATGTTAAATTTTTTCTTTTATTATGACTTTATGACTTGTTCCTAAGCTTTACCTAATTGTTAGTGGTGCTTTTACTTTTACTCCTAGGCTTTACCTAGTTTAACATGGCATGCTCTCATACCACCTATATTTTTTTAATGAAATATTTATATATTTCTATTTAATTAATATATAGATATATTTCATCCCTGGTAGTAGTAGTAGTAGTAGTAGTAGTAGTAGTAGTAGTAGTAGTAGTAGTAGTAGTAGTAGTAGTAGTAGTAGTAGTAGTAGTAGTAATAATAATAATAATAATAATAATAATAATAATAATAATAATAATAATAATAAGTAATAACTATCATCTCAAAATTAAGTGGTCCATAGACATTTTTCCATTAGGAAAGATGAGTAAGTGGTAATGGACCCACCGTACATGTGATTGTTTCAAGTGGGCCCAAGTTTTGCCATCAAGAGCATCCTATCATAGCTATATCGCTAAAAAATCTAAGATGTATCTAACCTAGATTCCAAAGATCCACAGGTGAAATTATTTACCAATGGGATAAAACCCTTCAGAATAGGTTTGTCCTTATTGAAAATTTTAAAACAGTTAAAAACAAAAAAAAATGGAAATAATTCACATGATTTGTCTAGTCTTTCAAATTTTGCATACATGTCTACTAGGGCACTGATAAATACATCATCTAAATAAAATCCACTTTTTATTATGTTTTGATGGATGTCCGTACCATGTTCCAAATCTCCCATTTTTGTAGAAGCTAGAAGGATGCCTCAAATCATCCATGTTTCAAAGAATCCATTTTATGTAAGGGATGTCGAATAGAAAATATGATCTCACATGAAATTCCCTTTCATTTCTCCTCATCATCATCACCCATATCACTTTTAAATCTTTTTATAATCAAAATGATTAAACATTGGTAAAAATCCCAATAAACACAAATGTAATCTATCACTAAATTTAGACAACACATTTCAAATTAAGGTTTGGAATTGAGATGTTGATAATTGTTAACCTGCAGATCATGTTAAGTACACTATGGAAATGAAAAATAATAAAAAATGTTCCAAGCATTTAGAATTTCAATCTTGATATTGATGTATGTACCCATGTCTACCTCAAACTTTTATCCAAATTCCAAACCTCAACCATTGTAAAAAAAATAACTCCATTCTAATCACCTTGACAAATCCCAATCACCCACAATCACCAAGGGGGTGAAGTATTTTTAATTTGATATTTTACATTACTCAAACCGATGATTATTAACACCATTTTATATTTCATCAATTTATATTTTCAATGGTGAGTGAGAGCATCATGAGATCTTATTTTATTATAGCAATTCTCCACATTTAAAGTGCACCTCCAATCAATATTACGATACCACTAATTTATATAGAAAACATTAAAACATAGTGGCCCCATTTTCTATATTGAATTGATCTTATAGTCCTTAGACCCTCACACCAATTTAGTCTATGGTTATGCCAAGATAGCCCTCTCCAAGATTGGTTAATTAGGAATTTTTGAGTACTCATAAATTAGATTGGTTTTCCATTAGAAAGCACCTCAAATTTCTCTATTTATTTACCCTTCTCGCTTTTGATTTTATTTATCAATTGTTAATTTAGTTTTAATTTAGTATTTGAGTGAGAATCTAGTGTTTCCTACTTTATCTTCATTGCATGCTCCTTGTTTGTCACTCCCATTGATGCATTGCAAAACTATTCAGGAATGAAAACTCATGGTCCATAGGAATTCATTGATAAATCTAAATGAACTAATCAAATTAGGCAAATTTATTCTTAAAGTGTTTCAAAAGCTTTGAGAGATCATTGAAATGTCTTCCACTAGCAAAGACCCCTTGTAAGGAACGATCACAATGAGCATGTACCAAAACGAAGTAGAAAAGACCTTGGGGAGTTGTCC
The DNA here is from genome assembly GCA_037957365.1 of Torreya grandis. Lineage (NCBI taxonomy): Eukaryota > Viridiplantae > Streptophyta > Pinopsida > Cupressales > Taxaceae > Torreya > Torreya grandis. Next base: position 638,539 of record JARHVA010003555.1, read on the forward strand.
ACCAGTTGGGATAATATTTTTAGATGGGACAATTTTTCTTAAAACCAACACCTACCCAATTTGTTACTGTTAATGTTAAAATAAGCATCAACATTTTTGGCATTAGAAGGAGGATCTTAACCTGAAACTTGAGCATTTCATTTTGTTTTTTATATTTTTAGATTTTACCCCATGATTTTCTAGGTTTATTTTTTGGAAAATTAATTTTGTAAGTCACCTATGGCTTTTACTTGGCTAGGTGCATGTTTCTACTTTGTGAATGTTCTAGGGCCTTCCCAATATTTTCCCAAAGATTCAAATGACTTATGTTCAAAGCATGAATGTGGAGGAATCAAGAATACCAAATATCACATAAAAATCTTTTTGAGATGCCTTAATTTTTACCCAAATCCAACATGATCTTGTGGTTTATTGCTTATTCCCTTGCTTGTTGGGTAAAGATACAAATTTGTGGTGTATTGGGTTACCAAATAGTTGCATCACTTCATGAGCTAAGTTTGAAACTCTATTTATTACCAGATTTGGCATACCCATAGATCCCTTTATATTATTTCACCAATTTGCCACAATTAGAAAAGGGTACAACAAACCCATTAGTGTGTTTAACCAATGTTTTTTGTAATTTTTACATGTGGTTCAAAGACCATTTTATATAAATAGAAGACATGGCTATTGACATTTATCAATGCCCTAAATCCCATAATGGCTATGATTTTGCATAGAGATCCCTTAGATCTTCTATCATTATAATTGGTTTATCAATAGGATTGGACCTTCGAAGAAAAATCCATGGTACATGGCTATGGCTTTCATTTTTTGAACTCTTTTGAGCAATCAAATATCTACATTTAGAATCCCTTGATCTCCTCATGCACAAGTCTAGTAGTGGACCAATTCCCCTATTATGCATAGTCCGTGTCTCAAGGGTGTTTCCAAGTTACCTCCTCTATAAAAAATTCAAGCCTTGCTTATTATTTAAATTCATATAACGTTGCTAACCCAATATGCACTCATCAGGAGGATTTATCTAGTTTAATTGGTCAAATTTATTTTGACACATTCTAATCATACCTCATTTATTATAGGGATATTTTATGAGGTAATGCTTCTAAATCCAAATCCCAAATCTTATGGATTTAGATACTTACCTATTATATATATGACCATACATGATGAGAATATACAACTTCCCAAACCTGATCTATTTTTAGAGGATACAATAATGATGATGAGTCTGAAGATGAAGTAGTAGTTATCATTGCAAACCTATTAGCTAAGAAATAAATAGAATAAGAGTCATATGTAAAAGAAGAACAAGTTCAAGAGTCTTGTGTTAATCTAGAAGAAGTATTGAAAGGGTTAAAAAATTTGGATGTAGAATATGCTTGCTATGCATCTGAGGCATTTTTGTCTATAGCTCCTCCCCCACCAAGTGATTGGTTGAATCAAGATGAAAAGCATC